>APFE030858512.1:38088-76851 GCA_000404065.3 Pinus taeda
CTTGCACTAGCCAAGATACTAGTACATAGGTGCTGGCCTATAGAAGGCTACAACCTTCTCTTTCTTCCAGGGACCACGTTTCATAAATTTTCAGACTAGATCCATCAACATCAATCAATCATCAAGAATTTCTACATCAAACAATCTCCTTTTCACCAATTAGCACTGAATCGAGTAGACACTTCTCTGACAGCTGTATCCAAATCACAGTAATAGTAACCACACACCAAATATGAACTCAGAACAAAAGATACTATCATTCAAGCTTAAAGATTATGACCCATCAATAGAACTTATCCTTCTCCTTGCGCTCAAGTTCCTTCTTTATTCAGATCCAGATTTGCACCATAACCCAATCACAGTATTCCAGATCTAGCACTTTATCAGATATTCAATAAACAATTCAGATTGATGCTGCCAATATCTCTTCCTCTTTTTAGTCTTAGGCTTTCACCAAACCACGGTCCAAAACCATATGACCACATTACCATGAACCCAATACTTGGATCAACGCTTTTGGATGCAATACACGGACAAAACCATAGGATCAAAAATTTCAACTAATACCATGAAACCCAACCATGAAAGTGCGTGAGATCAACCACTTTTGATGCAATACCATGGATCCAAACCATGGGATCAAAAACTGTCGGACTAATACCATGAACAACCATGAAAGTGCGTGAACTTTCTCCACAGAAATAAACTTTTCTCTGCATAAATCCATGAACTTTTCTCCACATGAAAACTTTTCTCTGCATAAAATTCCGTGAACTTTTCTCTACATGAAATAAACTTTTCTCTGCATAAAATTCCGTGAAATTTTCTCCACATGAAATAAACCTTTCTCTACATAAAATTCCGTGAACTTTTTCCACATGAAATAAACTTTTATAAACTTTTCTCTGCATAAAATTCCGTGAACTTTTCTCCACATGAAATAAACCGTTCTCTGCATAAAATTCTGTGAACTTTGTTGTACTATAATTTATCATCTGAGATGAGTGGGTTTCCATCAAGTACAACATATGTATCATAATGCCAACACAGCCTCATCTTCCTCCTCCAACCAAAGGGGTAAATCATGTTCCAATAGAGGTTGGGCAGGAGGATAGAGGAATAGCTACTTGGACATATGCCCATTCTTGATTGTCGTGTTCCTAGCTCGGTAGTTGATGTAGGCATCTACAGTAGAAAACCAAGGTCTTCCCAGGATGAGAGGATACCTAGTGAGTTTTTCCTTTGGTTGGAGAACCAAGAAATCAGCAGGGTACTCCCAGGAATCAATAGAGACCATGACATCTTCCACAATCCCCTCAGAGGTCACGATGGAGCGGTCTGCTAACTGCAGTATTGTTGAGGTCTTTCTTAGGGAACCCTGAAGGTTGAGCTTGAGCATAGTGTCCTTGGTCATCACATTAATGGTAGCCCCTAGATTAATCAAGGTATGGGGGATTATGGTGCCATTAATGTGGACATCGACTATAGGACTCCCAGGGTCTAGATATTTTGGACAAATTACCTGCCCCAACATCAGATCGGATAGTTGTCCTATGACATTGATAGTTGGGGTATCTCTCTTTCGCCTACCTGGGTGTTTGAAGCACTTTTCCTTGATCATCTTGTTGTATATAGGCACATTCTTTATTGCTTGGAGAAGGGGTATTTTTACACATAATTGTTTCAGTTCTCCCAGAAGTTCAGTTTCTTCTGGGGTCGGTTGGGTGGTTCCAGTTAGTCTCTCAGGAAATGGTGGAATGGCTATAGGTTCACCTTCCTGTTTTTCTTCCTCATCCCCCATAGGAGGAGGTTTGCTATCTGGGAGAACTTTCCCATATTGTAGGTTAATCTTCTGAATCTCCACAACATAGGTTGGATAGGATGTTTCCCCACTATATACCTATTGAGCATGTTTGTTGTTAGGGTTTGGGTTCGATTGAGCAAGTATATGTGGTTGTCTTAGAGGAGAAGGAGGTAATGGTTGTGGTTGAGTAGGTGGTGGAGGTAAAAGAGTGGGGGGAGAGTTATACTGGGGCCTCCACCCCTAATGAGCTGCACTCCACTGAGGCTGTGGCTGGGCAAAAGGATGAAATGAATGAGCAGGTGGAGGAGCTTGGTATTGAGGAGGATATGACCAAGGAGGGGGTGTGGACCAGGAAGGATGAGTAGGGGGGGACCCCAAGAAGGCATGGAAGTGGCTTGATTGGGGTTTTAATAGCTCTGGGAGGTCCCTTGCATTCCCTGTTGGTAAGGTCTGAGCCCATGTGGCATCCTTTGGTTTAGGAAATAGAGTGGTTCAATGGCTCCCTCAGCCCCTTGATATGCAACTTTGGTTCTAGGAAGGGAAGGGCACTGATTTGTAGGATGGTCTTGTTCACAGACTACACACACTTCTATAGAGTGCAGTGGGCATTCATTCCTAGGGTTATTTCTCGTGCACCTGGGACCGAAGATGGCCAGAGCTCCCTCGGCTTCCTCTTGTTTCCTTTTGATATGCAAGGTATCCATATGCATGGAAAGAGTCTACCTCACCTCGCTCTTGAAATATTCAATTTCGCTTCTAAGGGATGAGCTAGATGAGGATGTACTAGCTAATGGTTGACTTCCCCTACCTCTCTTCCTAGCTGACCTGGAAAGGTTTCTAAACACAATATTTATGTCATCATAAGGTAGTTGATAGATGTCCCCCCCATCCAGCAAATGGAGGGTATCTAGAAGGTCTTCATGGACTCCTCTGAGTAGAAACAACTTCAAAGATTCAGGTTCAAGTGTGCACCTAGCACTTTTATAATTGAGTTGAAACCTCTCTTCATAGTCTTCTAAAGATTCATCACTATCCATGGTCATACGGAAGATTTCTTCCTTGGTTTCCTTTGACTTGCAATAGTCTCGATATTTGTTGTTAAAGGCTTTCTACATTTGAGCCCAAGTTGTGATACTGTCTCCAGGTAACCCCATGAACCAGCGCAAGGCTACATCCTTGAAGGTAGGAGGAAACAACTTCAACTTCTACTCGTCTTCTGCATATTCATAGGTTCGACAGAGAACAACAAATTCAAACAAAAAAGTATCAGGATCTTCAATAATTAGGCCATGGAAGTGAGGTAAGGCTGAAGGACTTATGTTTTTCATTTTTGTGTCCCCATTGGTCTCTCGGATAGGAAAGGTACCTTCTATTCTTTCCCCATTCCCTCTAGTGTTTCTGTTTTCAGCCATGGTCTCAGGAGGAATGTTTTCTCACTCTTCTTCTATTATAGGATCTTCGTATATCTCTGGAGGTTCACCTATAAGATATTCTAGATCACTGCCACCAAAGAAGAGAGAAGGGTGACTCAATGATGTGTTGGGGGTGTTGGGTAGGAATTTTCCTAAATTGTCTCTGTTCCTACGATGCATGAAAGGATATCTTTTTTTTTAATTTTGTGTTTCTCTTTCTGCTTGTACCTGCAAAAACTGAAATGAATTGAACAACAAATTGCAACTAACTAAAAAACCTTGCTGAAATGAAAATTGCAGAATTTAAATGGAAGCAGGAAATGTCTAATATACGCTTCTGAAATGAAATTGCAGAATTGAAATGAAAGCAGGAAATGTCTAATCTACGCTTGCTGAAATGAAATTGCAGAATTGAAATGAAACAACTACTCTACTCTTGCTAAAATAAACTACTTAGCAGAATGTTGCAGTAGAAAATAGAATAAAAGCAGTAATCACAAATACTCTGACGCTTCCCCAGCAACAACGCCAAAAAGAAGTGGTGAGCTCCAGTATTGCAGCAATAATGCTGCAACTCCTAAGGCTCCCTTCTTTACTTTTATCAACCCAGTAGTTCGTAACAAACTTGGAAGCGACAGTGTTGTATGCACAAGTACTAGCTCTTACTATGGCTGTCACTTGATCAATTGGCATAAGTTCGCTAAGAGCTTAAGCCAACTTCTATGAGTTCTTAGAAGAAGATTTTACTATGATGGAAAAAGACTAATTCTACGGGAGCTATTCTACTTGCAGAAAGAGAATGGAAACTAAAATGGAACTCAAACCCTAGCAAACCCTAATCGTGCAAGAAAAGAGATGGAAACTACTGGAATGGGTGCCATTGATTACTAAAAAGGTAAATTGCATTTATTCAAGCTACTTCTAAAGAGAAATGGAAAGAAATCATCTTTTTAAAATTTTGAGTATTTTTATGTGGATTTATTATGCTTGTGAATTGGCTAATTTTGATTGTGCACTGGTTTGGTGGCAAAGGAAATTGGATTTGGCTTTCGCAGATGATGAGGAAGGTGTGGAGGGGCCCTAAGAAGTCCCTATTACCCTTCTGGAGATTTCCATTGTGATCAAATTTCGAAAAATCGCCCGCATGAACTTCTACAGGAAGGCTGCAGGGGATCTATAGGAAGTTCTACAGGAAGTTCTACAGGAGGAGGCTGAAAGTGATTTTTTGGAGGTTTGAAGGTGGAAAAATGGTGGGAAAAGAATAAATGAAGGTTGGATGAAGGTATTGAAGGGTCTAGGACTCTGTTGATAAAGATCGGGAAGGAAGGAGATGGTTGGATTGGTTCAAAGGGTAAGAAAGAGACTTTGTGAAGAAATGAAAAAATTAGGACAGTTTGGTGAAATGTGGAGCGAGTGAAGGATTTTGTGAAAGATGAGCTAGTACAAGTTGCGCTGTAGAAGGATGACAAGCTGGAATTTTTTTCAAGTGAGCTACACACCTACTTCTTAAAACTGACCCAAGCAAGAACCGAAAAAATCAAATCTTTCCTAATTTGACCTAAAATCATACCTAAAAATAGAAAAGTGTTGAACAAAATTTTATGAATGGGAAACTATGTGAGAAAACCATGGTAAATGAACAAGAAATGTTCTAAGCATGTGAATCCAAGCAAATATCAACTTCTCCAACTCAAAACATCACACTACCAATTGCATGAAAGGGAAAAAAAACAGTATTTTTGGGGCAGCAGCAGTGCCTCGTCCTCAATTCATGGCCCCAAGGAGGAAGAAAGGGAATCCAGGCCTACTGGTAGCCTTTTTGGTTCTTTCTCTGTTACTACAGAAAACTACTTAAACAACTTAAAGCAAGAACAACTAATTTAATCATCAAAAGCAACCTTTTTTACCAAAGCAAGATTAATCCTAAACAACAGAAATCAGATTATGAATGCGAGAGAAAAAACATATAAATATACAAAGGAGGTCTGGGTAGCTTGTGTTGGGCCCTAACCCAAGAGCTTCAGCCCTCTAGAAAGGATAAACGTTGGTTCAAAGCTGGATTCATCTTCATTGATAAAAAAATAATAGTTACATCACAAAACTGTCTGCAAAAGGAGCTCGAAAATGAGTTGAGTACAACACTGCACAAAAGTGTGAAAATAGACTATGAAATGGCTAACCTACTGAGGCCTGAAGCCTTCTTATTTATACCAGCGAGGACGCCTAACAATCCTCCTAAACTTAAGGAACTCGGCTGCCTAAAACTGGACATAACAGCAGCCCCACTTGAGTTGCTCGATTGCCCCTTGGAATCATCAATGTGGTGGCCTTTGAACTCTGAGCTACTAGTGGAGAACTCAAGGAAGGGGTCATTAATGTAGGCGAAACCCCTCCTATAAGTCCTCAGCCCTGTTTCCTCGAGTTTGGCTGCTAATCTGCTCATAAATGCCTGGTCCTTGTCCAAAAAATTGCAATAAACACTCATTAGACTATGTGGCAAAGTGACTATCCCCATTCACTCGATTGACATAAATATATTCAAAATCATGCACAAAACTATGGAGAATGGTGGATTAAATGGAAACAATAGGAAAAATGAGCCCATATAGTTACCCATTTCTAGGGCTCATCAAGCTACTCAACCAGCAACTAACACTAACTCTGGAGAGTAGCCAGTGAAAGAGGTGGAAAAAACTTGCATGCACACGCTAACAACACTCTACAAAATAGTTTAAGCCTATGTGCTTGATGATGCAAGACATATTGCTGAAGATGGTTGGTAGGGAGGCTCCAAAACAAAGATAAGGCAAAATTTTGGAGGGTTCTTCTAGCCACTACAACACTTGGTGACACACTTGTAAAACTCTAGCTCTCTAAATGGACCTTGTTTGTGAAAAGCAAGTCTAATACCTCTGGAAGTATTGTTTAGTTCTTTGTTCATCTTGGTTTCCACACTTGCTTGATTGTAAGATGTAGCATCTACCAAGCTCTTTGTTCGTTGACACACATTCCAATCCAAGCCAACACAGTTGTTTTGATTGGGGATGAGAAGTATATTGGTGCACAAGCATATTGGTCGTCAGAGTTTAAGTTTCATCTTTGGTGTTTCACTGCTACCAGTAGGCCTGGACAGTACCCCGGCAGAGTCACGCATGTTACAGATCCATTTGGGCACATCACTCCCATCATCCAGATCAGTGTTTTAGGGCTCATCAAACCTTAATTTGAGTTGCTACATGCCCTAAACTAGTCACCCTTTTGAATGTCTCCTTCCTAGACAATTTCATGACTAGAAGACATCCTAAAATGACCTCTAGAGGGACCAGCACAAATAAGCGAATGTAAGGGTGTGTTACAGAGTAGTTGAGTCCATGCTAGGGTGCTCTATAGATCACTGAGGCCTTCATTCCCCTGCACTGGGCAAGATTGAGAGAAATTCACATAGGGTTTGGGGAATATTCTTATCTCTTGGAGTCATCTAGAAGGTTACCTCACTTATCAACTCCTATGAGCTCAAAAATGGATGAGGAATGAGTTAAGATGCATCCTATCCTCTCATCTCTTCCTCCATGGAACTAATCCTAAGTATGGAAGGCCATTCAATACCACCATTTATGACATAACCTCCTTTATCCTCCTATAAATTGAACCCTCATCTAAGTGATCAGGGGCTGGACTATGCTGAATTGTAAGGAGATAATGTTGCTATGAGAATTGGCTTTGATGCAAGTATTGTTATGCTACAAGTTTGTCATGCTTTTGAAGTGATGTGGATGGGATCCAAGCTAGAGGAATGACTTTGAATTAGACACGATGGTTGTAATTACTTCTTCTATTAAATAAAGTATTTGAACCTTTTTCCATATGATTGTGTTGTTATATAATGCTTATATGTTTGAAACGCATCTAATTCCATTTACTTTTATTCAATAGATCTTTTGCTTTGATCGGTTCTTTGTCTTTTGTTTGTGTTTATAGGTACTTTTCAAGCGTGTTAAGTATGGGAAGGAGCGATATGAACGATACAAAGGAAACAAGAGGAAAACAGAACTACAAGTATGTCTTCTCATCTTCTTTGTCTAATCTATTTCTTATAGGAAAAGGCTAAAGTGCTTTAAACTGTTGTTCTAGATATGGCTACTTATCTAGGGAATTAGTATTTATCCGTATATACCAAATTCTCCAAAACAAATTTGTGACTCTACTGGGGAGAGATCATCGTTTCAAGTAGCTTATACACATCCTAGGATACACTAGCAGACCTTAATTCCTTTAATTGATTGTATTTCATCCTTGTTGAAGTGTTATTTGGTCAAAAATTGCGGTTAGATGACTTTTGAGTGACCTCTCAAGAATCAACGCAGGCTTGGTCATGGAATAGTGCTCTACAGTGCACCCTTGCATGAGAGATAGTGCTTTGTAGCACAGTTAGGCCCTCTTTGACCTGCAATGATCCACCTGAGGGAAACTTTTCACCTTTGAATTGGGTTTTTCTACAAATTTCCTTATGTTCATGTTTGTTGAAAGATCAATAATTGTAGTATGTCTCTGAAATCAACTTGTATTTCCTCTTTCCAAACCTACTTTGACTTGATTGATTAATGTTTCTTAAATGATTCCTTTATCATTATCGATTCATCGCCAAAGTTAGATTATAGTCAATTAATCTTATTTCGAAAGAAAGTGTCGTAAAAGTCTTCTTTTCCTTTAAAACTGAATTGTCGTAAAGTCTTTGTTCTTATTAAAAGATTGATTGATTGTATGTGCATTAGTTTCTTTTTTGTTCATCATAACATTAAGGCATTCGAAAAGAAAAAATTGCATCATTTATATTACAGTTTGTGAATGCTTGAAAGGAATAGCTAGGGAAATTTCATTAGATGTGCTCTTTCCTCTTTGTCAAAGATCTGATTGCTTTATCCCTACTAGCTAAGGTTTTCATTGTTCAATTGAATGAAAGAATGCTTATCATATTAGTTGCATTTTATGAATTGCAAATAAACATCACGTGGTGAACCTTGAAAGGAAAATTCTAAAGAAGATCATCTTAAAATTTATCTAAATTTACCTAATGGAGTATTGTCACCTAACGAAAAACATTTAGTGTTTCTAGGCTAGAGACGTGTTATGGCGTCGTAAAACAAATCAGTTGTCACTAACTTGTCTACAATACATCCCAAGTGTGATAGTTCATTCCACGTATGTGCGTATATCGTAGCTCATCCACGTACATTCGAGTATATAGGGTGGTGTTACGGTACATAAAGTATATGGGAATGCTCTCATTGTGCGGTTTTGCATTAGTTAGTGGTTATACGGATTGGGCCTCCACGTACTTTCCAGTATATATGGGAGGACAACACTAGGTTTCTATCCATCCTTACGTAATTGAGTTTGTCACCTTGTACACTGTGATACACCAAACACAATATTCGAGGAGATAGCCTGCCTGTACTTCGCGGTTCGTCGAAAGGTATTCTATAGTTCACAATGACTTGGTAAACCTTTTGCCTAGATTATCACTCTTTTGTTTTGTTATTTATGCTTGATTAAAATAAAATTAATTGACCATGGATAACATCCTCCACGCTCAGTCCTTAGTTGATCTTAGGTTGAAACATATGGCGACAAATCTGGAGTCCACTGATCAAGGAATTCCTTTTGATGGGAATCCTAGTCTTTTTCCTCCTTTCGGAAATGGCTACAATATCCCTACCGGGACTTACCATTGGCTTGCCAGTATGGTTGTTTTCAACCTCCTTGGTTCAAAATGTCGTGATTTCTCCACAATCGAGTACTCCTCCAACTGGACAAAATCAACCTCCATTTGATCCTAAAGTTGACCCTTTGCCTTCTTCCTCGGTTGTTTCTTCCCCCCCCCCCCTCCTCTTCCTCTTTGCCTAGTGAAAGTATTGATACTAATAACCAGGTGGCTAAGAAGAAGAAGAAGAAGAAAATTCAGCAAAGGGGCAACCAAGCAAATTTTGCTTTGAATGCAAATTCAGATGAGAAACCATCCCATAAGCCTCACAAAGTTCGATATCCATGAAAAGTTTGTATGAGATACCATCTTCTTTGAAACTGTCATGATATTCCTCAAATATTAGAAGAATGGTTTTCTCGTTCACATCATCCTGTGTCATCAACTTCTCGAGATCATGCTGGTGACACCATCAACAAGTGGTAGAAAAATTCATGGAAAGAAGGGTAAAGTTAAGTTTCCCTATAGGTTATGTGAAGGGAATCACCCCATTCACCTTCATCCCTATTTGGATGAAGCCCAAAAAGTGTTGGATAATTGTCCTACTTCTCCACGGCGGCTTCCATCTTGTTACAGGAGACGCTCCCTTAATCCTTCACTAGTTGATAAATTGATCAACCCAAATCAATTGTTGGTAAAACCCACTCTCTCTGAAGGTGAATCCAATGAGTCTACACCCTACCCAAATCAAGAGGTCAAGGTAACAGTTGACCCGATTTCACCTTCAGTTAATCATACCTTTCCCAAAGAGAGTGAATATGATACCACTCAGGTTCTTTTCATTTTTTCAGATTCAAATGAGCATGGGGGCAATCCTCCTGTTCCATCAAGATAGGAGGAAAATCCTCAATTTCTCATAACTTAAGGGGATAATTCTCTCGTTCTTACGGTACCCCTCCAAGTAGTCTAGTCACTTCCTTTAATTGGAATCAACTGCCAAGATTTTGTCTTCCTTCTTATATGCCTTTCCAGATCATAGTACAATTTAGTAATATGATTTTATCTGGCACTATTATAGATGAAGGCGCATCAGTGAGTATCATTTCCTCTACTGCTTGGAAAGCGCTCAATTTTCCGCCACTTGTGCCAATTACCCAGAATTTGTTGGCTTTTAAGAGAGGAACCAGTCAACCATTAGGGATCCTTCCTCAGTTGCCTATTACTTTGAGAGGAGAAATCATTTATCTGAATGTGATTGTAGTCCCAGGCCCTTTAGATTACAATTTACTTCTTGGGCGCGACTATGTTTATGACATGGGAGTTATTGTTTCAACACTCTTTCGAGTGATTTGTTTCCCGCATGAAGGCATAATTGTCACCATTGACCAGCTTTCATTTCCTGGTCCAAATATGGCTTCGAGTCAACCATCTTCCCTAAGTGGTCCTTTTGTACCAATGGTATCATCCCCGCCACAGGTTAATTATGTGGCAACCCATTCCATGCCTACATCAACTGACGATCAATTCAGTGATGTTGTACATTATGTACTGGAGGCATTGGAACCAGACCTCGAATTCCTTGCTACGAATCCCTTCCAGAGCATTGTTCTCCCATCTGATGAGAACTTCTTGAAATTCATGACCTCTTATGAGTTTTGATTAAGGAATATGAGGATAGTTCCTAGTCTTGTGTCAACCTCGTTAAAAAATGAAACCAAGGATATGAGGATAGTTCCTGGTCTTGTGTCAACCTCGTTAAAAAATGAAACAAAGGGTATGAGGATAGTTCTTGGTCTTGTGTCAACCTCGTTAAAAAAATCAAACCAAGGACATGAGCATAGTTCCTTATCTTGTGTCAAGCTCGATAAAAAATGAAACAAGGAATATGAGGATAGTTCTTTTACTGTGTCTGTTACACAGTAAAATGTCACTGCCATCATGTCAGTCTCCCTACTGTGCCATGAACCACATTCACCCATACTCATGCTCCTCAAAATGGCTGAAAAACCCTCTTTGCCTAAGTTAAATGGATCATCGCGTCTGTTAATCAAATAACCGCGCTGACAGGCGGAGGCTAGTGTTGTTGTTGCGCTGCCAGCGCGGAAGAACACGTCTTTTCCGCGCTGGTCCCATTTTAACAAACAGCGCACCCTTTGTTTGTCCTTTTCGTGCTGACCGGACCTCCTCTATAGTTGATCTGCGATGTCAGCGCGGCAGCCCAGTATCTCACCCGCGCTGATCCTGTTTGGGCGAATTTGTTCTAACAACCAGCCTTCCAGATCCCTCCAGACTTGGTTGTTAGCATTGTTGAGGTCGCCATCCTTTCTCTGGCGTATCTGTTCGACTGACCATCCACTTATCTTGGTGGAAAGCTCATCCCTTACCTATTCATGGAGACTCCTTCTCTTTATAAGCCTCCTCCATGGCCCATGAGCAGCTAGTTTGGAACATATAGACTTTGATTGAGGAATTCTTAGCGCATTTTAGTGCTGCTTTCTGTAGGCATTTAGTGTGTTGTGTGAGGATTGCTTTAGGCTTGAGAAAGGTCATAAGCTTTTTGCCTTGTATGTGAGAGAGAGACCTTTTGACTTGGGAGATTTGCTCCAAAGGTGAATGCTTGCAAGATATGCTGGCTGGACCCTCTAGGGAAGGACTCAACGTCAGGACATCGGTTGTACCTTACTCTACTTTTTGTTAATAAAGATAGATGACTACTCTTATGGTTCCATTTACATTTGTTCAATGATTGATTAATGCAAATTGTATCTTTCCTGACCGATACATAGTCGTTGTTAGTAGATTTTACGCTCTTGTTTGCTCTCTTTTGTTGGTGCAGGTGTTCGTCTGCGAGGATAGCGGAGAATTGTGATCGGCTGCAGCGAAGGAGCGAGAGGAGTATCTCTTCGACAAACAAGCGTTGGAATCCAAGTAGGTTATTCTCACCCACTTGTTAATTACAACTAGGAACCTGCGGTGTAGCATTGTTTGATTGTTGCTAGACCCCTGTTGGGCTAGTAGGGATCGCCTCTATCCGTAGAGGGGATTTACCTATCCGACAGTGTCAACCTCATTAAAAAATTAAACAGGTCCCAAAGAATAGTTCCTTGTCTTGAATTAAGCTCATTAAAAAATAAAATAAGGTCCCCTAGAGCAAAGTTCCAAGTCAATTCTTTGATTAGATCTTGTAAAATCCCAGTTGAGTCTTTCACATGATCTCGTAAACGAACCTTCATTCCATCCACCTGGTAGCCACGAGTAGTCGACTTAGGTGAATGTAATGAAGCTTGGGGGGCATGCACCTAGTGTTAAAGTTAAGTTTCCCTGTAGGTTATGTGAAGGGAATCACCTCGTTCACCTTTGTCCCTATCTGGACGAAGCCAAAAAGGTGTTGGATAACTGTTATGATTCACCGCAACGACTTCCATCTGGTTACAGGAGACTCTCCCTTTCGTCATGCTCGGGGCATGTAAACCAATCTCAAGCATAGTTCTTCATTTCAAGCTTGCGTAAAATTGAAGTTGAATCCAAGCATAGTTTTTCATTTCAAGCTTGTGGAAAAATGAAACTGAATCCAAGCATATTTTTTCGTTTCAAGCTTGTGTAAACATGAAATTGGATCCAAGCATAGTTCCCTATGGTTCAAGCTTGTCTAAAAATGAACTCATTTGCATTTTAACCCTCGTGATTGCCATTCTATCAACCTCTTTTGCCAGATGAGCCTTGGTTTTTCTCCTTCCATCACCACTATCTGCTTGGCCGATCATATGCTTTCACCTGGTTGTTTTACCTTTTTTGACGAACAGTTGCAATGAGTGGTCTTATTAGCTAGCCTCTTCACATAAATCAACATGTTTTGAGAAGTTCCAACATCACCGTAACCAATTGCTACCCTAGACACCACTCGTTCCTCAAAGTGGAGTCCTCTTTGAGCTCTTTTTAGACTCTCGAAATATGAAAAGATTTCCAAGCACTTGTCCTTTTTAGCTTGTTAATGGATTACAAACGACATCTACTCAATATAAGTTTAACCCTTTTTCAGGTTGAGTATATTAACTATGAAAAAGGAATACATTGACCGAACATGGTCAATAGGTTCTCTCTCGTATTGTTTTATACTTTTTTGAGCTTGAGAGACAAATCAAAGAAAAAGAACTTGTGGAGTTTTCTTTTTGTCCCTTTTCAAAATCTCTAAACATGAAAAGGACCGAATTATCTTTGTCGTTAAACATATTAAAACATCAAATAGCGACAAACTTGTCCATCTAGACAAGACCAAGCTTCACCTTTGCTAGACTCATTAAAACATCTCATAGCGATGGATTCACCCAAAGGGTGGAATTATATAACAAGCATATGTTATCCTCCTCAAGCTTGATAAAAATAAAGAGGTATTGGTCAACAATGACTGGGGAAAATGGGAAAAAGGGGTAAACCACTTTATGATAGTAGGTCGCTCTTGAACATGTCACTTTCACTTCATCTCCGTGACTATTTGGGTTGGGTTATCTACTTGAAGGTTATCATACTTATGGTCTATCACACCATCCATCACTTTTTTTTTTTGTCAATGCTACCAATTCTTTCAGAATATTTGGGTTGGGTTATCTGCTTGATGGTTATCATACGTATGGTCTATCACACCATCGATCACTTTTGTTTTGGGTCAATGCCGCCATATCATACCTATGGTCTATCACACCATCCATCACTTTGGTTTTGGGTAAATGCTACCAATTCATTCAATGTCACCAACATGTTCAAGAGAAGTAATCCAGTAAAAATTCATCCTTTGCAATACCAAAAACCTTCATTTTCATAACCGCCATTCCTGAACCTTGTGTCACAGTCAAATTTCATCTCCAAAATCATTATACTTGTTTTGTGTCGTTGATGTGGGATACATCAAGGCCCTCCTGCTACGAGTCGCTTCTTTTCGACATCAGTACATTATCCAATAAGTTGACTTAGAAACACCCCTTCAGTACCTTGAGGTTTGCATACATCAATGTCAAGTTTCTCTCTTCTGGCGATAGGTTGACATCATTGTCCTTCGACCGAAAGACTTTTTATGGTGTTCGACATGAAAACATCCATTCACACCATGCAGAATGTACTGTAGTACCTTGAGGATCATTATCATTATTGATGATTTCTCTCGTGTATGTTAACGGCTTACATCATTGGCTGGTAAACGGACGGTGTCTTCCCATGTTCGACTTCAGATCATATATTCACATGGTTAGACTCGTACATGAGAGAACGATTGAATGAGATAGAAGACCACTGATCTAGTTTCATCCATTCGGGCTGTGATTTCAGGAGTACTAAATCATATGCACAATGGCTTAACATTGATGGTTATTCCAATCATGGGTCTGTATCTATAGAAGACTGTCTATGTACATGTAATGAAAGTTTATAAGCTGAGAATAGGTACGTCTTCCCTCAGAAATTCATGTAAAAATCAAAATATAATGATATATGTATTGTAATTGATACAAGTCAACTTCCACTTCGAAACCTCCTCATCACATCGTAAAGCATTTCATTCAACATTTGCATTTTTCGACTTCATGCTTTAGGGGGCAGTTGTTACAGATCCATTTGGGCACATCACTCCCATCATCTAGATCATTGTTTTAGGGCTCATCAAACCCTAATTCCAATTGCTACATGCCCTAAACAAGTCACTCTTTTGAATGCCTCCTTCCCAGATAGTTTCATGACTAGAAGACATCCTAAAATGACCTCTAGAGGGACCAACATAGGTAGGCCCATGTAAGGGTGTGTTGCAGAGTAGTTAAGTCCATGCCAGGGTTCTCTACAGAGCACTTAGGCCTTCATTCACCTGCATTGGGTGAGATTGAGAGAAATTCACATACAGTTTGGGGAATATTCTTATCTTTTGGAGTCATCTAGAAGGTTCCCTTACTTATCAACTCCTATGAGCCCTAAAATGGACGAGGAATGAGTTAAGATGCATCCTATCCTCTCATCCCTTTCTCGATGGAACTAATTCCAAGTATGGAAGGCCATTCAATACCACCATTTATGACATAACCTCCTTCATCCTCCTATAAATTGAACACTCATCTAAGTGATCAGGGGCTGGACTATGTTGAATTGTAAAGAGATAATGTTGCTATGAGAATTGGCTTCGATGCAAGTATTGTTATGCTACAAGTTTTTCATGCTTTTGATGTGATGTGGATGGGACCCAAGCTAGAGGAATGACTTTGAATCAGACATGATGGTTGTAATTCCTTCTTCTATTCAATAAAGTATTTGAACCTTTTTCCATATGATTGTATTGTTATATGATGCTTATATGTGTGAAATGTATCTAATTCCATTTAATTGTATTCAATAGATATTTTGCTTTGATCAATTCTTTGTCTTCTATTTGTGTTTAAGATTACTTCTCAAGCGTGTTAAGTACAGGAAGGAGTGACAGGATCAATACAAAGGAGACAAGAGGAAAGAAGAACTACAAGTAAGTCTTCTCATCTTCTTTTTCTTATCTATTGCTTATAGGAAAAGGCTAAAGTGCTTTAAACTGTTGTTCTAGATAACGCTACTTATCTAGGGAATTAGTATTTATCCGTAGATACAAAATTCTCCAAAACAATGCAGGTACACAAGCATCGCTCTGCTACCATCCAGCCTAGTCAATAACCCAGAGGAGTTACTTGTATCACCTCTCTACACAAGAATATTTTCTCTTCTTTCACCTTATTCATTTTTCATTTTTTCTTTTTTAACTTTTTTCACATTTTCAATTTTTTTCATTTTTTGAAAACTATGCATAGAACTTATTCATTTCAGAGGCGGATGAGGGATACCGACTTATTGAGAGAAGAGGTTGTTCCTTTAGAGAAGTATTTTATATATATACCTCTGACGAGCTTTTTAAGGTTTTCCCCCTCACCTTACTCTACTTGACTGAGTTGACAAGGATTAACCCAAAAACAACCGACTAGAGTAGGTGATACTAGTTCACACAAGCGTTTTGTTTTCACCAAGGTTCACTTTGAATAGTACATGTTTTCCATTGATGTATCATGGATTGAAAGTAACAATTTCTTCATGAGAGAGTGGAAAACAGATAACCAAATGTTAATAGTTGTACAAGTCCTCTTATACTTTACCTAGGCTTGTTTCAAGAGTCTCACATGATCCATGCGAAACTAACTTACAAATGAAAACAAGCAAACAAAACAAAATGCAAAACAAAAAGCAGAAGCAAATGTGTATACAAAGCAGGTAAGAAAACAAACAAGCAAGCAAGAAAACACACAAATAAAGAAGCAAACATGCATGCAAGCAAACAACTCAAATCAAATACTACTCCTACTCCTAAGTTAACAGTGCATGGGTCGTCTCATATGAAGTGATACCTCCAACGCAGCCACTGGCACATTGGTCGACCCATGTTGGTGAAGGCATGGTTTGCAAACAGCATAGTTGCACAAACCAACAAGCATGAAATATATAATGATGAATACGTACACACTCCGAGCTTACAAGCGTCCACAGAAATTAAAATGAGTGAAAGTGCATGATATGCACTCTGTGGACTTGCCATGGTTTTGTGCTACACTACGTGTAGATGTTGAGTGTATACATTCTCTTGATTGTGACATGCAAGCAAATGTCAGAAAGGTAGACCACTTACTTTGTGCAAGTGTGCTTGTTGTGTAAGATTCCTCCAATGCATGAGTGTTGGGATCGTGTAGTTAAAGTGGAGGAAGTGAAATCTGAGTGTTATATTTATCTTGAATGCAAAGCAGAGAGTAATGAGGAGCCTTGCATGTTTCAACAATTTCCTAATCATAAGTGAAACCAACCTTAGGACAGTGAGGGCCTAACATAACCATCAGCTCGGGTTGAAGTGCCTCGACAGTCTGTAGGGTTTTGACTTTGTCAACATATAGAGAATCATAGACCAGTGGCTTAGATGGATTAACACAAGTAAATGAACATTGTGATCGATTGAATAAGTAGAGAGATCACAACAACAAAGATCATAAAATCTAGGATGTGCGTGGACATCCCCATCATTTGATGAATCATGCATAGAACTAGATGAGAAGCAAGGATGTTTGCCCTCTATGTTTTTAGAAATGACAGATGAAAGATTGGATGGATTTTCAGAGGTGTTGTCATTTTGTATTTTTGAGGTTGAGGGAGTAAACACATAGGACAACATCAAAACCACTTTGGAAGCTGGAATCCAACCTTGCCATCTTTAGAGAGGGATCTCTCTGGAAAATTTATCTTTGTTTGAGATACGAATTTTAGGCTAGTTATGATTGTACTTGTTTCTTTTGATTTGATTGGTTTGGTTGATTAAACTGTCATAATTCCAATGGGCTATGGATTCTATAAATTAAACTGGATTTTTCATCAATTTTTAGAGGAGTTCTCACAGGGCAAGCTAGGTTGCACGAATTTTGATCTTTTTAGAAATTAAATGGATGGTGAAATAGCAAAAGAGTAAGTTTCATTAGAAATTAAGGAGCAAATAAGAATTCCTTGATTTGACTTCAGTGGAAAACATTAAAATTACCAACAACCAAAATAGGGTGCTCTAAGAAACAAATCATATTTATAAAAGTTTATGTTAAGCAATTCAGATATTCAGAATGACAGAGAAAGAAAAACAATGTTTAAACAGATAAACAAAAGGAACACATCACCATTTAGTACACCACATGAATCCTATGAAAGGTCCTTGTATTATTGATGCTCCAGCACTTTCAAAATTACAATATGTAGAATAAATTACATTCAGAAATCAACCCTTAATACTTCAAACAGTGAATTATTTATACTAATAATTACAAAAATCGTTTACAAAATCGATGCCAAACCAACAGTGTATTATTAGCCTAATTACAAACAATATGATTTATTCCTGGTAGCAAAATAGGCCACGTAGACATCTAGAAGGGAAGGTGGATCTCTTTTGATGGACTCAGTTGTTGAGTCAACCTAAAATTGTGTTGCGTTGGTGAACTGACTGTAGTGTTGGTGGATCTGCTAGTTGTTATCTTACTCCTTCTGAATTACCTTTTTAATCTAGTAAATCGATCAGTTCTTCCCATTTCTTTTCATCTAGTACGGTTACTCTCTAATAAATCTCATCTACCTCTATGTATTCGGAAAAAGTCGACGTCACTGTAAAAATGTGGTTTACTTCATTATGTACATAGAAATCATTTGACATGGTTTCCAAAAACACCTTTACTATCATACTACCCTTAATCCCACTGAACTTGATGTTGCTTTTGGCCATTTCTTTTATCTTCAAGACAAAGTCATCCTGAGTGATCAATTTTTCATTTATTACATAAATGTTGGGTAGTGCTTTCTGGATCAATGCTTCAATTTTATTAGTAAACTGGTGTTCTTGCAACTTTAATGTTTCACATATTTCCTCCAACTAATCAATAAGGTTCCTTTTGGTCAAAACTTTCTTGACCTCTAAAATAGTAGCATTTCTGTCACTGACTCCTATTCTTCAAGCTCATATTTTGACTTAGAGTTTAGGAATCTGATAATGTTGGAGGCTTCTGTGGGCATTTCTCCAAGCTTCTCTCTTCCCTGCACAATGGTTTCTGTAGCTTTTTCTATCAACTCCTTCTTCTAAAAAATTATTTGGATAGAAGGCCAAATCTCATTCATAGAGTCTAGTATATTCATCCAAATGGTTTCCTTGTCTTGGGCCAAAGGTCTAATCAATTGAGGTATCCCTTTCTAACTTCTGCATCTTCTCCAACAATCTCTGTGATTTCTGCATTTCAGTAACATGAGAAGATTCAGCTTTGGCATTTTGTACTCTAAAGCTTTGAGTTGATCTTGCAAATTCTTGATCTCTTTTAACTAAAGTGGCATGTTCTCCAGTGTCTTGGTCCCCTGTTCAGCACTTGCAGTATGTGTAGAAGAAGTAGCTGCAATGGATGTTCCTGTTGCTGGAAGCTGAGAAATGGGTATGTCATCTTTGGTGGTGAACTCAAATGTAGTGCTCTTGTAGTCTACTTTTATTTTTAGCTGTGAAGTTTGGGCCTCAAGGAAGGCCATCTGCATTTTTCCATTCTCTGTTTCAAAAACTGACAACAATCTGCTCTGTGAGATGGAGGTTTGCTTCCAAAACTGATTATAAGTACTACTTTTTAGAATCTCATTTCTGAGCTTAATCTCCCTGTACCTATCAAAAACTGTCTTCTCCTTTTCTGTTTGGACATTATATGACTCTAGCTCAGTTTCCTTTTGACCTTGTGATGATGAAGGTCCAGTAGGAGATGTTGTATATTTGTTGGTTGCAGGTGGTGAATCTGTGATTATGATGGTAGTCTGCTCTTGTGTTTCTTTATCCACATATATCCTAGGAACTTTGTTCTCTTCCTAAAACTGATTCTAAACTCTTTGGCTTCTCTTCCAGTTGTTGATGATGATACTTCCTCCCACTGTCTTTTGCTTGATTTTTCTGAGGAGTGGGAGTCTGCAAAATGGAAGTAGAAAAGAGTTGTCCTTCAGCTTCTTGCAAGGTGCTTTTTCTCCTTTCTAACTGATTTGCATATTTTTCTATTTCAGGCCTTGAAGTATGGATGTAAGGACTAATTTCATTCTCTACTCTGAGATTTTAAATAATGCCACAAGGGTCATAAGGCCATGTAAAACTAACATTGAACTTCATTTATTTAAGCATCTTGTTTGCTTCTTCACCTGTTGTCCTAGTATTACATACAAATGGGCCCACTTGTGTCTTTATTCAAAATTGTGATTTCTTCTTGGCCACTACAAACTGAATATCATCCAAATTCAACATCTGTCTAATAAACTCTAGGGAAAAAATCTTCATGGGAAGGTATTTAGGGAGTTTGTAAGGTGCCAATTCAGAGCCATAAACACCGATATCAGTGTATTTTTGGTATAAATACCAATCCCCAGTCTTGGCCTAATCTGTTAGATGCAAAATTCTCTTGATTTATTCATTGATTCTGGGCTATATTGCATTGTTAAGAATTTTCATGGCTGGGTGAACAAAATATTCAATGAACTACTTGTAAGAGAACTCTTGTTGTTCTTTCGTGACCAATGATGTCCAATAGATCACTGGCTACTGATTTCCTACATCATCAAGCTTTTGCATTGCAAAACTGAACTTATCTTCCTGATAGTAAAGGAACATATAGATTAAAATGGAGGTGTAATCAAACACCTATTCTGTGGGAAACTTTATAAATTTTTCATGAATGTTGTCAGCCAATAATTGACTGAAATTGAACACAATGGAAAATATGGAGAGGAACCTAAAATGGGCTCATTTACCCACTAATCAGAATAACAACCCAAAATATAGGAAATCATTGATATAATTTTTTTAGCTTGATCAGGGAAGATGGAGGAAGGATATGGAAAATATGGAGAGGAAATCTAAAATGGGCTCATCTACCCACTGATCAGAATAATAATCCAAAATATAGGAAATCATTGATATAATTTGTTTAGCTTGATCAGGGAAGATGGAGGAATGATATGGAGGATGCTTTTTAGGTAATTGAGCATTCTCAGGCAAGAATGTCTCAAAGATTTTGGCTCTGGTAGCGAAATCCATATTTTGGTCAAGTTGTGTGAGGGCTTCAAAGGAGAAAGGAGTACAATTTTCCATAGAGTGAGCCATCATTATTTGGTCTATGGAGTGGGTAGTTATAGTAAAGAGAATGTCACCTGATGGGGCCATGATAGCTCTTTGAGCAGGGACATCGCATGCTTGACACTTCTGGTAAACTCGAGGGCTTGGAATGTCAGTGGAAGATGTAATGAGTAAGGTTCGACTCCCAGAGCTTAATTTCATTAGTTTTATTTGCATGCTTGTCTTCTAATCAACAATATAGCTCCAAAAAGTCACAGTCACATTGAGTTTCACTAATCCTATAATCCATGTCGGCCAAAGGGATATGATCTAAATCTACAAAGGGAGGGATTAATGGATTAACATGTTTATCTTGGGTTTTTATTTTGGGAGGCATGACTGTATCAATGAAAAACAAGAGGAATTGACTGAAGAGCTTACTAGGAAACAGTTTGGGTAACAAATTTTCAAGTGGAAGAAATAGAGGACTATCAACAATAAATTTTCTATCTTGGGGTGGTCGCAGAAATACTCTGGGAATGGTATCTATATAAAAGCTATCAATTTACAGAGGATAAGCAATGAAAAGGATAGTGGAGATGCTTCAAAATATTTTTAAAGACTGATAAGTGAAAACTGTTGGAGGTGGCGCAAGACCATTAAATTTGAACAGTTACCTAGGAAGTGAATTTAATGTGAAACAGTCATTTTGTTGGGAGTGAATTAAATTGGCCAATGGCTAGGTGACATGGTGGAAGGAGAGTGGTGAAGGAGTTGTGGTGGGGACTTGGTAAGGTGGGGGAAAGGATAGGTGGTTTTGGAGGGGGTAGCAAATGGTAAGTGGTCTCGCAATTTTGCGGGGGGGCGGGTGGGGTGGGGGGGTGGGTGGTGGGGGTGAAAAATCGTGAGGGGTTGCCACGTAAGGGATGGGGCCTAGTGGGGAAACAACCTTTTTGGACGCCCCCTCCCCCCGCGGTAAAGGTAGGATGGTGAGGGGGGGCAAAGAATGATACGGGTCATGGATGCTGAGCGGGAATATATCCTGATGCCACTGACTGAGATATACTTTAAACATGATACGACAAATAGAACTTATCCCATGCATTTTATGATTTTTCCTTCTTGACTTAGGATAAAGGTGGATAATGAAATATATATACAAAAAGCACTTTATCCCATCATGCATATTTTCCTTTTAGCATATCCCTAAAACTTTGGATAAAAAATGACATAGGCAAATATTTATCAAACCATTTAATGTACCTACCCATAACTTAAACTAACATTTTATTTTGTTTAAAGGGTGCACTTAGACTACCAACCCCACATTATTTTCTTTTATACAAAATGAAAAACTATCTAACCTATCACATATTTCTTCTATTGATCCAGATTTAAACAGTTGAATCAATGTCATTTTCTACCTAGCTATTGATTTACCCAATTGAACTGTTGGGAAAATATTTATTCTCTAACTTAATTTACAAAAATTTAAACAAGTTTAACCATGATTACATTGTAAGATTAAATAAAAAGCTAGTGATTGTGGAATTTTGAACAAGATGCACACAATCTTTATTTAACAATGATGAAGAAAACTAACTATCAGTAGTGGCATGTAGACTTGAAACACTTTCAGTATTATTTCTTTTTTTATTTTTCTTTCTTTTGGTGGGGTTCAATCTTTTCTTCTTTTTCAATATTCTTGTTTTTTCTATTTTTTCTTATTTATACCCTCTTTTCATTTTTTATTCTATTTATTATTTATTTGGAAATCATTGGAAGATTGACAAGTATTTACAATATAATACTCCTGACATACGATACGCAATTACCTTGAGATCCTATAAATTATAGGACCCTAACAATGGCTCCAGCTGAGGATGGCACTCTCCATGTGAGGTGCCAAGAACATTTTATGAGTAGCCTTGAGTGTTTTATTGCTGCAATATCCACCTCTGATTCCTTTTGTTGTATTACTTATGGTAACATATCAATGGAAGCTTAGGGCTTTCTCTGTGGGCTTCAACTTCTGTTAATAGGTCACCCAATCAAAATAATAAAGACAATGACATTTACAATGATAAATGCTAGAAAATTTTCTATTGCTCAAAGAAATAGTGTTTGAGCATCCTGCCATTGACAGGTCCTCCAGGCATTTCTATCCCATCTAAATTTTTGAGAAAGAATGCATTATGTCCTCTGAAAGCATAAATTACATAAGGTCACATCCATAAATTGTCCAATTTTCCATGCTTCCCTTTGTCCTCTCTTTTGGAATCCCACTTTAAAACTTTATCACCCAAGGTGAAATCATTTGCTTTTGTTCTTACATCAAAAATCTTATTGATATTTTCTTGGATGACCTGAGCCTTATTATAGACTTCCTCCTTGGATTGTTGTGATTGGATTTTCTGATCAATTCTCTTTTGAATGTCATTTGGCTCAACCTGCAATTCCTGAATTATCTTCATGATTGGAACTCCCAAAGAGGATGGAAAAACAACATCCATTCCATAAACCAATTGGTATGGTGACATGCCAATTGATTTCTTAGTTGAAAGCCTATCAATCCAAAGTGCATTTATCAGCTTGTTGTGCCATGAATTTTAGTTATCTACTCACAGCTTCTTAATAATATTTACCAGACTCTTATTTGATGATTTAGCCAACCCATTACGTTGTGGGTAATAAGCAATTGAATGTCCCAAAGTAATATGGTATTTGTTATAGAAATATTTCCTTTTCTTAGGTCTAAAAGTTGCAGTGTTATCTGTAATAATTTTATTTGGACATCCAAATCTAGACAGGATATTGGTTTCTAAAAATTTGATAATAACAACTTTTGTGGCTAGTCTAGAAGGAGTGGCCTCAATCCATTTAGTGAAGTAGTCAGTAGCAGTGAGGATCCATTTATGTTGAGTAGAGGATGGAGGACGGATTTCTTGAATGAAATCCAATCCCCATTGTTGGAAAAGGACTTTCAATAGATATGGCTTTCAAAGGTAGAGGCAAAAGCTTTCTTTTTCCCTTAAAGATTTGACATTTGTGGCAAGAGGTTACCTTCTTGTGAACATCTGGGAAAAGTGTAGGCCAGTAAAAACCAGCTCTATGGATAATATTGGCAGTGGTTTTCCAATTTAGATGGCCACCACAATCACCTTCATGGAATTTCTACATGGTTCTTTCTGCATCATCTCTCAATAGACACTTTAGTAGAATACCACCAGCATTTTTCCAATATAAAACATTATCTATGATGCAAAATTTAACTGCTTTTAGCTTCAGAAATCTAGCCTTTGTCTTAGTTAGACTAGGAGGAGCATTTAAATTGAATAAAACATAAATAAGTTCTGCATACCAGGGTGAAGTCATGAAAGCCTCATCCAATTGTGGAATTGCATGTTCTTCTTGATCATTGAATTCAGCTACAAAGTTGATATCCAAAGCATTAAAGTTAGATTCAGCCATCAATTTTGCTAATCCTTGTCCTTTGATAACCATTAATTTGGCCAATCCTTGTCCTTTGATAACCATCAATTTGGCCAATCCTTGTCCTTTGATAATCTTGGTTGGCTTGATTTCCATGTCATACTCAAGAATGATGGCAATACATTTGCCTCTTTTGCCATTTGGTCCATTTTGTGTTAAAATATCCTTAACTACAACATTTGGTACATAAGCAATTATGTGAGAATGAAGTATATATACTTTGAAATATTTAATTGATTTTATCAATGCAAAATCATGTTTTCCATTATATTATATTTGAGTGCAACATCCCTTAAAGCCTTGCTAAATAAAGAAATGGGTTGTTCAATCCATCATCATTTTTCTGTAAAAGGACAGTTGCAACAATATATTTAGAAGAAAATGAAAAAATTATAAAATCCTTAGTAAAATATGGACCAATAAGGACTGGTGCTTTTGTCAATTCTTGTTTAACTTGCTCAAATGATTGCCTAGATTTAATGTTCCATCTGATTTCTAAATCTCTTTTTAGCATGTTTGTTATGTTTATGAGAAGTTCTGCAAGTTTAGGGATAAATCCTCTTAGAAGTTTATTCTATGAATAAATCATTGAGGTTCCTTAATATTTCTTGGATGATCGATTTTCATAATAGCTTCAATCCTTTTAGGGTCAATTTTAATGCGTTCCTTAGATATGATATGCCCAAGAAGTTTTCCCTCGTCAAGGCCAAACATTGTTTTCTTAGGATTTAGTGAAATCCCAAACCTTCTACATTTCTCAAATACTCTTCTCAGATGTAACAAATGTTCTTCATCAATTTTAAAATATACAGTAATGTCATCTAGATAGATCACAATAAATCTACCAATTTCATCAGCAAAAGCAATATCCATTTCTCTTGAAATGTGGCTCCAACATTCATTAACCCAAAAGGCATCTTCACATACATGAAGGTACCCCATGGAGTAGTAAAGGTTGTTTTATATTGATCATATGGCTGGACTAAAACTTGATTATAACCTGACAAACCATCTAACAAATAAATCCTAGAAGATCCAACTACCTTTTGTGGAATATGATCCATTTTAGGTAAAGGATAGTTGTCCTTTAGGGAGACTTTGTTAAGGTTTCTAAAACTATGCACAATCTGATTTCACATGTTTTCTTCCTCGTTGGCACAATATTGGAGACCCATTTAGAGTACCTAAGAGGAACTATGATTTTAGAGTCATACATTCTTTTAATTTCCTTCTCAATCAAAGGCATCAAAACTAGATTTATTCTTCGAATTTTTTGTTTAAATGGTTTCTGATCTTCCTTAATTGGAATTTTGTGTTGTATAATCTTTGTATCATATGTTTTAATATCTTCATAGATCCAGGAAAAAGCATCACTAAATTCCTTGAATAAAGAAGCATACCTTTTTTCAGCAACTGGAAGTGATTTAGATAGTTTAATTATTTTGGGATCTGTTTCAGTACCTAAATTACATTCTTCAACCATTGTTCCTGAGGGATCAATCTTAGGATTTTTTGCCACATCATTGAAATCAAATAATTCTTGTAGTGGAACTAGACCTCTAGTTAAAAATTATCTTTTAGTTGAAGTGTTTCAAACTCTTGTTTTTCTAGGTCTATCTCAAGCAATTTTAATTTATTTACAATTTTATCTATGGGCGTATTTACATCTAAAATTTCTATTTGTATTTCTAGATTAGAATGTACAACTATATGATCTTCTAATTCAGATTCCAAATCAATACTATCATATTGAAATTTATATTTGGATTGCCGAGAAATTTCAATTTGTTTATCACTTCCAAACACCTGCCAATACCTCATATTATCTAGTACAGCTGGTCGATGTTTCACTTCCACTGTATATTCTCAATTAGGGTAAGGCATTTTATAGGAGTTGGCTGAAAAAGCCAGATTATTTGGAATGATATTTTGTTTTCTAGGAATTGCATAAAGGTCATATTCAAGAAAACTCTCTAGAAATTCAAGCACATCATTTATGTATGCTCTCATTCTAGGGTGTTTGGCTTAATACTCTCCTTTAATTTGTTTTATAATTAACTCAACATCCCCTTGAACGGAGATTCTTTTGGCACCTAATTTTTTCAACAATTGCAATCATAATATAAGGGCTTCATACTCTATCATATTATTGGTACATTGGAAGTTGAGCTTGTATGAGTGACCCTCAACATCATTATTTCCTATGTTTACCACCCAAATTCCTACTTCAGAACCATCTTTACTACAATATCCTTTAAAGCTCATGTTCCAAAGAGGTTCCAGTGGAGTATTTGGTTTTGTTGTTTGTGTTGGGCTGGGTTTGTTTTAGAAATTTCAGTTTCAGCATTGATAACCTGAGTGTTGATATCTCCGTCACTGTAAAGAATGAAAGAGTTTAAATATGAGTGGACAGAATAAAGAGGATAGTTGTGATGTTTCTCTTGACTACTCACCATGAATTTCATCAAGGTTTACCTATATAATCTTCTTTTCTACCCAAGAACTGGTATGGTGGAAATGATCATATCCATTGTAGGGTTCCTTGTAATTTTTCTCCCCATGAGCATGACAATAGCATTCCATACTTAGGGGGGGATATTTGCAGCCACTATATCCATTACCAGACTTTTAGAAAGGATTTGAACTAAAGTAACACACAGGTCTTTGATGAGACCTAGACATCTTACTTTAATGTAGTCAAAGGAGTATAAGTCTTTATAATGTTTGGTAATGTTCATTCCTAATTTCTCCATAACAACTTTAGGCATTAAGTTGTGGGAAGCCCCTGAATCTAACATAGCATTATGAAGGATCTTATCAAGAATATTTAGGCTAACATAGAATGGAGGAACACCCCCTTCCTGTGGCTTGCCCTCAACTCCAAATAAGAGTTCAGGTTGGTCATCATTTAGATTCACAGAGTCTGTGTTTTCCCCTATGTTTAGAGCTCTCATTACTTGGGGTATGTACATGTTTTTGTTCATTAACTTTGTGAGAGGAATAGGGATTTTCAATTCTGTTAATTCATTCTCAATGTTGGACGATGTTTGAATCTTAATTAAGTTGGGAATTTCAAATTGATCTGCGATTTGTCTTGTTATAGGCTCTTTTTGTTTACTGGTGGTTGGGATATCTGTTTAAGTAGTTTTAGTAACATTGTCAACTATCTTCTTGACATGAATTTCTACTTTCTTCTTACCAGAATTATCCACAGTTTTCTTAGGAAGATTGTTTGTGATTTTCCTAGGATGAATTTCATAGGATTTTTTAGCGGGATTATCAGAGTTTTTGGTGTTGAGAGTGTTTGAATTCTTTTTGCTCCTAAGGCTATACTGCCTATGTAATTCCATGATGGCATTTTCAAAACCTTGTTTATATTCATCTGATTCTTCACAATCTAGTTCGGTTTGAGCTGGGAGAAAAAGTTATTTCTCCTCTTGAGTGAGGAAAACGGTTTCATCATCGTTTATTCCCATCAGATTTATTTCATTATCATCCAACTCTTCAATAATATTACCCTTATCATCTGTGTAGTTTTCCTGAAAAGGAGGTTGAACCTACTGGTCTGGACCCTTTTGTTCTCTTTGTTTGATTTGTGGAACATTCCTTCTAAAGTTTTGGTTTCTAATTGAGGAGCATTTCGGTTCTCTCGCACTTGATTTTGGTCATTTATGTTTACTCTTTGCATCATCTAGTTCACTACTGATCCAAGTTGATGTTGGTGGCCACCCACCTATCCCACTTGGACCCCCACAATTGTCTCTTTCAGCTTTTCAGTTTCCTTATTTGTAGCACAATTTACTATTTTTAGTAGTTTTTCGGGTCTTGAACTTCCAGAGACGTTTTGAGGCCCTAAACGACATTTTTTGGGAAATTTGGGAGTAACATGGGTCCAATGTTGATCTACCCAAAGTTGTAGTTCTTGGATAGATCTTTTTAACGATATATTGTGTGCTTCAAACAGAGATCATATGCCAAAGTTATGACCCCGGGAAGTTGATGTACGAATTTACCCAAATGGGGCCCACAGTTTGGTGTTTCATCTTCTAGGGTTAGGTTTTTGGATGTTTAGGATTTTCCATTGTTTCTCAACAATAAATAGGCCTTCGAGCCTCATTGTAACACAGTTCAAAGGCATGTAACTGCCACATCTCTTCTTAGAGATATGCTACCATTGCCCTAGTTAGTTTATTTCCATTTCTGTTTGTAAGCATATTTCAGTATTTTACATTAATGAAATGAAGTATTATTTCCGCTGCATCTTTGTATTTATGGTTATCTCTGTAGTTTTTTATGTTCTTGTTTAAATCTAGATCAGTGGTATCAGAGCGGTCTGCTTTTTCTCTATTTTTATTTGCATGTCCCCAACGAGGTCGTCATATAAGGAGTTAGGGCTTGAACTAGTTGAACCTTTGCAAGACCAGCCTCGCAAATCTCGATGTAATCCCATGGTGGATGAAAAGAAAGATGAGGGGGCAAGAGATCCTATCAAAATCTTGCTCGAACAAGCACTCGAGCGACAAAGGAACGCGATGATGGACAACTTTTCCAGATCCTTCAGCGGCTACCTAGAGGTGATGCATCGGCTTCCAAGAGCTATTATGGAAATGCCACACCCTTTAAGGTACAAGTTAATTTTGAAATCCCCATATTTGAGGGTCAAATAGACACAGATGTTGTAGATAAATGGTTAAATCTGCTATAAGGGTATTTTTTTTATTCATGATTTTTCCAGTCTGGAAAATATTATTTTCTCTCTTCTCAAAGCAGCCCCCCACGTCAAGAACTACTAGGAAACCTACTACGAGTAGAAGGATGAAAGTACGGGCTCACTATTTTCAGCCGCACCCACTTGGAATTCATTCTGGGATGCCATCAAGGAGTAGTACTACCCTGTCAAAAGGTATGAGGACAAATACATAAAGTGGACCACGTTGCGGCAGGGAAGGGACCAAGATGTGCCGGAGTTCACAAACATTTTTCATACCCTTTACACATAGTTGGGTATCAAGGATTCTGAGCTGCATTTGGTACTCAAATATCGCGGTTGCCTACATAGATACATCCAAGAAGAAATGGAGTTCCAGAACACCTCCTCACTCAGAACGGTATTACCAATATGCTGTCAAAATCGAAAAGAAGTTCAAACAAAAGAAGCGAGACTTTGGATCCATGAATCCGAAGCAAGGGAAAGGCTTCCCCAAATTGCAAAACCAAGGACAAAGCCATGACGGGGCAACCCAGGACAACTCGTCAAAGTCACAAGAAAAGAAGAACACCACGAAGTCGAAGAAGGACATAGGAAAGTGATGTGAGTTCCATAAGAGCCCCACTCATAACACTAGTGAGTGTCGAACCAAGCAGTCACTGGTGGCTAAGTTGAAGGCTTCAGAATTAGATGCAAATTTTGACCCTTAGTCAGAACCCAACAAGGGGAATGGAAAAGGGAAGCAGATCATTGACATAGATCCCAACGCCACTATTTCCACCACCAAATCTAGAAGAATGAGCCCGAAGATCCAGAGGAGGGGGAGCGGCTTTTCCACTCACAGATGTGGGTGAAGGGTTCACCGTTGCAATTCATTATTGACAGTGGGAGCCAAAAGAACCTCATTTTAGCAGAGGTTGTGAAACGGTTGGGCTACCAACTACACCACACCCACAACCATACAGTATCGGGTGGCTTCACCAAGGACAAGATCTCCGAGTCTGCTAGCAGTGTTGCCTTCCCTACAGCATCAAGCCCTTCACAAATGAGGTATTGTGTGATGTTGCACCTCTAGATGTTTGTGATGTATTATTAGGTCATCCATACTTGTGCAGTTGACATGATGTGTATGAGTCAAGGCCTCGTGCTGTCATTATTTCTTTGTGTAATTCATTATATAGGATACCAGAGGTAGCCCCACATACCACCACCTCTTTGATCACTGGTAAGAAATGTAGCAAGCTCATCTCCCAGACTAGGAAATTCATTTTTTGTCTGGTTCACTCCCACAGTAAGGGGAAGATCGCTGCCACATCCATGACCCTCGCAAAGGGTTCCTCCATGTAGCAGCAACAACAAAGGGATACTGTCATGATAGAACATAGGAACAACTTCTCCTCACCCACAAGGGTAGCACACAAGTTTTAGGTGGGCAACAAAGTTTGGTTACATTTGCAGAAAGAACGCCTTACAAGAGCCCATCAGAAGCCCAGACCACTCCGACATGGTCCTTACAGCATTACCAAGGCTATGGGAAACAATGCTTTGGAGCACACCATTCCTCCATTCCTTCGCTTGCACCGAGTGTTCAATGTGGAACGCCCTCTACCATGCTTCCCACCATTACTGGACACATCAAAGATTGGAGAACAACTCACCAAGGACCAAGTTCAGCAGATGGAGGAACTCAATGCAATGGGGACCATTGCTTCCTAAGGGGAGGGGGGAATGATCCAGCTGGATGTTGGTGGCCACCCACCTATCCCACTTGGACCCCCACAACTATCTCTTTCAGCTTTTCAGTTTCCTTATTTGTAGCACAATTTACTATTTTTAGCGTTTTTCAGGTCATGAACTTTCTGAGCCGTTTTGAGGCCCTAAACAACGTTTTTTGGGAAATCCAGGAGAAAAATGGGACCACTGTTTCTCTTCCCAAAGCTGTAGTTCTAGGATAGATCTTTTTGACGATATATTGTGCGCGTCAAACGGAGATCATATTCCAAAGTTACTACCACAGTAAGTTGACGTACCAATTTACCCAAATGGGGCCCAGAGTTTGGCATTTCATCTTTTAGGGTTAGGTTTTTGGATGTTTAGGATTTTCCATTGTTTCTCAACAATAAATAGGCCTTCGAGCCTCATTGTAACATAGTTCAGAGGCATGTATCCGCCACATCTCTTCTCAGAGATAAGCTACCATCACCCTAGCTAGTTTATTTCCATTTTTGTTTGTAAGCATATTTCAATATTTTATATTAATGAAATGAAGTATTATTTCCGCTACATCTTTGTATTTATGGTTATCTTTGTAGTTTTTTGTGTTCCTGTTTAAATCTGGATCAACTACTCTCACTAGGTAATAAATTTTATGATCAGAGGCAAAAGTAGAAGACTCTTCTTTAATGGTAACCCCACATTCAGATTTTAGTTTGGCCTTCTTGGCTAAGATGTTAGCTTTGAATTCTATGGAATTGGCTTGAATTTATTCCAAAGTTGTCAGATCTCCTCTCTCTAAGTTGATATTCCATGTCTAAATCAAAACTATTCGGAAAATCAATTAAATCTAGGCTAGGGGAGTGCTTGATGTCTTGTGGAATGGCATTGTAAATAGTATTAAACCGTTCACAGTATTCTTCCACACTTTCATTTGGCTTTCTTTTCAGTCTTTTATATTCATTTAGGAGTTGAAGTGGATTTTTCTTGATCTCCAATCTAGTTAAGAAAGTTTGATGGCAAGCATCAAGGTTAGTTATACTTCCTAGATGTAAAATCCTAAAACAATTTTTTACATCAGCTCCTAAATTTTGAGCAAACAATCTCATTTTTACATCGGCTTCATCTACTTCTTGAAGGTCAAACACATCATTCATTCTATCCACATGTTGTTGAGCATTATGAGAACGAGTGTTATCAAAGGTCACAATTTTAGATTGGTAATCTCTAGGCATAGCATTTGGCTAGACTAGTAACACCAAAGGTGCATACCTACCTGCCATAAGTGGTCTAGAAGATGTACATGAGGTAGGTGTAGTTGTGATAACTACAGGGATAGTAGGAATAAAACTTTGAGATATCACAGGTGAAAAAGTAGAGACTATAGAATGAGTAGGACTGGGAGGTTGTAGATGAACATACTAGGAATATTGGGTGGACAAAGAGGCTTGTGAAACTATTAAAGTAGAAAATTCAACAGAGTGTTGAATATAAGCTTCTTCAATATCTTGGTCCAAAACTGAAACTAGACCTTGTAATTTATCAAATTGTTGTAGGGATTCAAGATCAGTATCTGTTTCAAGAAGTTGGGTTTGTGGTAGGTATGGCTGCAGTAGGGCTTTATCAATGACAGTCTGATCTACAAAAGTCTCATATTTGATCTAAACAAACAATGCTGGAAAGGAAAATCAAACTCTATATCCTGAATAGTTTCAAATTTCTCTGGAAGAGAGTTAGACCTTAACAAAGGACTATTCTCAGGAAGAGAATTGAATCTAGACAAAGGACTATTACTACCCTGACTTTCTGTAAGACTTTTCATTCTCACCAATTTCTCTGGATTATCTACAAATTTAGCAGGGTTGGAATTAGGGTGAGCTCTAGTGAAAATTATTTTGGGAGCCAGGTCTTTTAAAATTCATCACACAAATAAAAATCAAAATTAATGACACACAAAAATATATACAAAATAACAACCACAGATCATGTATTTCATTATGATATATAAGCTTTAATTTATTGAAATACTGAGGCTCTGTATTTTTTAGGTTAAGGGAGTAAACACATGGGACAACATCAAAACAAATTTAGAAGCTGGGATCTAGTCCAACCATCTTCAAAGAGGGATCTCTCTATAAAATTTAGCTTTGTTTGAGATATGAATTTTAAGCTAGTTATGATTGTACTTGTTTGTTTTGATTTGAATGGTTTGGTTGATTAAATTTTCATAATTCCATTGGCTGTGGATTCTATAAATTAAAATGGATTTTGCATCAATTTTTAGAGGAGTTCTCATAGGGCAAGCTAGGTTGCAGTATTTGGATCTTTTCAGAAATTAAATGGATGGTGAAATAGCAGAAGCGTAAGGTTTAGTAGAAATCAAGGAGAAATTAAAATTCCTTGATTTGACTTCAGTGGAAAACATTAAAATTACCAACAGCCAAAATAGGGTGCTCTAAGTAACAAATCCCATTTATCACAGTTTTTGTTAAGTAATTCAGATATTCAGAATAAAATAGAAAGAAAAACAATGTTTAAACAGATAAACAGAAGAAACAAGTCACCATTTTGTACACCACATGAATCTTGTGAAATGTCCTTGTATTATTGATGCTTAGCACTTTGAAAATTACAATATGCAGAAGAAATTACATTCAGAAATCAACCCTTAATACTTCAAACAGTGAAGTATTTATACTAATAATTAAAAAAATCATTTACAAAATAATTGTCAAACCGACAGTGTATTATTAGCCTAATTACAAACAATATGATTTATTCATGGCAGAAAAATAGGCCACATAGACATCTGGAAGGGAAGATGGCTCTCTTTTGATGGACTCGGTTGCTCAGTCAACCTAAAATTGTGTTGCATTTTTGAACTGACTGTAGTGCTGGCGGATGTGTTGGCCATTGTCTTACTTCTCCCGAATTACCTTTTTAATCTAGTAAATTGATCAGTTCTTCCCATCTCTTTTCATCTCGTACGGCCAATTTTATTACTCTCCAGTAAATCTCATCTACCTCTATGTATTTGGTAAAGTTCAGATTCACTGTAAAACTATGTTTTACTTCATTCTGTACATAGAAATCATTTGACATGGTTTCCAAAAACGCCTTTGTTTTCATATTGCCCTTAATCCCACTGAAATTGATGCTACTTCTAGCCATTTCTTTCATCTTTAGGACATAATCTTCCTAAGTGATTAATTTTTCATTTATTACATAAATGTTGAGCAATCCTTTCTAGATCAATGCTTCAATTCTGTTAGTAAACATGTTTACTTGCAGCTCTAATGTTTCACATATTTCCTCCAACTGATCAATAAGGTTCCTTTTGGTCAAAACTTTCTTGACCTCTAAAATAGTAGCATTTCTGTCACTGATTCCTAATTCTTCAAGCTCATATTTTGACTTTGAATTCAGGAATCTGATAATGTTGTAGGCTTCTATGGGCATTTATCCAAGCTTCTCTTTTCCATGCACAATGGTTTTTGTAGCTTTTTCTATCAACTCCTTCTACTCAAAGATGACTTGGATAGAATGCCAAATCTCATTCATAGAGTCTAGTATATTCATCCAAATCGTTTCCTTGGCTTGGGTCAAGTTCTGACCAATCGAGGTATCCCTTTCTATCTTTTGCAACTTCTCCAACAGTTTCTGTGATTTCTACATTTCAGTAACACGAGAAGCTTCATCTTTGGCCTTTTGTACTTCTAAAGCTTTGAGTTGATCCTACAAAGTCTTGATCTCTTTTAACTGGAGTGACATGTTCTCCAGTGTCTTGGTCACCTATTCAACACTTGCAGTATGAGTAGAAGAAGTAGCTAAAGTGGCTTTTCCTATTGTTGGAAGCTGAGAAATGCGTATGGCATCCAAGGGGACAATGGCCATCTTTTCACTTTCTTCTTTCTCCTTTACGATTTTCTCCATCCCTACCTCCATCTGCCTAATCTGTATGTTTTGCTCTATGATCAGCTTCATCATGTCAACTTTTTGTGCTTCATTTTCTTCAATGTCCTTGGTCAATGGATCCTCTGTGGCTTGTAGCTTAAGTTGTTTTCTCAATGTTGCAATGTCCAGGTTCTTCTCTTTAATAATATCCTCTGTAGCATTGACATATTTGGGATCATATCCTATCTTTAACACCAAATCTTCCAAAGACTTGATCCTATTATCTTTTTCCAAGGAGGACAACATTCTCCATTTTCAACTATGACTGAACATTGGCAAATGAAACCTGCAACTTAGACAATGACATAGCAATGTTAGTTAAAGTAGAAGATATCATTTCACCATTTTTATTATGCACCTCCATTTGATCAATAGGATGAATGTATTTGGTACTGAACTCAAATGTATTGCTCTTGTAGACTGTTGTTGTTTTTGGCTGTGAAGCTTGGGCCTCGAGGAAGACCATCTGCGTTTTTCCATGCTCTGTGTCAAAAACTGACAATAATTCGCTCTGTGAGCCGGAAGTCTGCTTCTAAAACTGATTATAAGTAAAAAAAAATAGAATCTCATTTTTTAGCTTACTCTCCTTGTACCTATTAAAAATTGTCTTCCCCTTTTCTGTTTGGACATTCTGTGACTCTAGCTCAGTTTCCTTCTAACCTTGTGATGATGAAGGTCTAGTAGGATATATTATAAATTTTTTGGTTGTAGGTGGTGAATCTGTGATTATGATGGCAGCTTGCTCTTCTATTTCTTTGTCTACATCTATCCTAGGATTCAATTTTATTCACTTCTTGTAACTGATTTTAAACTCTTTGTATTCACTTCCAGTTGTTGATGATAATCCTTCCTCCCTCTGTCTTTAGCTTGATTTTTCTTGAGGAGTGGGATTCTTCAAACCGGAAGTAGAAAAGATTTGTTCTTCAGCTTCCTGAAAGGTGTTTTCTGTCCATTCCAAATGATTTGTATATTGTTCTATTTTAGGCCTTGAAGTATGGATGTAATGAGTACTTTTATTCTCTACTTTGAGCTTTGAAATAATGCCACAAGGGTCATAAGACCATGTAAAACTAAGACTGAACTTCATTTCTTTAAGCATATTTTCTGCTTCTTCACCTGCTGCCCTGGTATTACATACAAATGGGCCCACCTGTGTCTTTATTTGAAACTGTGATTTCTTCTTGGCCACTACAAAATGAATATCATCCGAATTCAACATCTGTCTAATATAGACTAGGGAAAAAATCCTCATGGGGAGGTGTTTAGGGAGTTTGTAGGGTGCCAATTCAGAGCCATAAACCCTGGTCTCGGTTTAGTTTTTGCATAAATACCAATCCCCAGTCTTGGCTTGATCTGTTATATGCAAATTTCTCTTGATTTCTTCACTGATTATGGGTTGTATTGCACTGTTAAGAATGTTCATGGTTGGGTGAACAAAATATTCAATGATGTAATTGTAAGAAAACTCTTGTTGTTATTTCATGAGCAATGATGTCCAAAAGATCACTAGATGTCGATTTCCTGCATCATCAAGCTTCTGCATTGCAAAACTGAACTTCTCTGCCTAATAGTAAAGGAACATATAGATTAAAATGGAGGTTTAATGAAACATCTATGATGTGGGAAACTTTATAAATTGTTCATGACTGTTGTTAGCCAAGAATTGGCTAAAATTGAACATAATGGAAGGCTTGCTATCTGTGGCAAATATGGAGAGGAAACCTAAAATGGGCTCATTTATCCACTGATCAGAATAATAACCCAAAATATACGAAATCATTGATATAATTTCTTTGGCTTGATCAGGGAATATGGGAGAAGGATATGGAGGATTCTTTTTAGGTAATTGGGCATTCTCAGGCAAGAAGATCTCAAAGATTTTGGCTTTGGTAAAGGAGTATTATTTTCCACAAAGGGAGCCAGCATTATTTGGTCTATGGACTAGGCAGTTATAGTGAAGAATGTCATCTTATGGGGCAATGATAGCTCTTTCAGCAGGGACATAGCATGCCTGACACTTTCTGGTAAACTCAGGGGCTTGGAATGTTAGGGGGAAGATGTAATGGGGTCAGTTTTATCTGCATGCTTGTCTTCTAACCAACAGTATAGCTCCAAAAAGTCACCGTCACATTGGGTTTCACTGATCCTATAATCCCTGTTGGCCAAAGGGATATGATCTAAATATACAGAGGGAGGGATTAATGGATTATCAGGTTTATCTTGGGTTTTTATTTTGGGAGGCATGACTGTATCAATGAAAAACAAGAGGAATTGACAGAAGACCTTACGGAGAAACAGTTTGGGTAACAAATTGTCAGGTGAAAGAAATAGAGGACTGTCAACTATCAATTTTTTGTCTTGGGGCGGTCACGGAAATACTTTAGGAATGGTCGCTGTATAAAATCTATCAATTTACAGAGGATAAGTGTTACAAATCCATTTGGGCACATCACTCCCATCATCCAAATCAGTGTTTTAGGGCTCATAAAACCCTAATTTCAGTTGCTACTGTTAGAAAATTATATATTACGGAGCAATGGAACACATAAAATACTACAGAAATATAAACATAGAAAGCGCATAAAACAAGAGAGACACAGATATACGTGGTTCACCCAGTTTGGGCTACGTCCACCCCAAATAGCCAGTCCTTCCTTTTTATTATCCAGCAAAATGAAGAGACACAACCTACAGCATATTCACTGTAATATCCTCTATTTTCTCTCACAGACTCACCTCTCTGTTTCTCACTCAGAGAATACACATATATTACACAACCTCAAATACAATTCCCTCATACAAAGAGAGGGGTTGTCTTCTAGGGTAAAAAACCCTAAACTAAACATAAGTTCTACTGTCAGATCATCTACCTAATGAACGGCCCAAATTGACTAGAAATTACTATAATTTTACAAGGCAATTTTACATCTGTTTTTAGCTTCGGGGGCGTTGCCCCCGAAACCCCTACTAGGGGACCACTGGCCTCCAGACCCCCCAGCCGAAGGGGATCGCCCCCCCCCCCGAACCCCCGCGGGGGGGGCAAGTCCCTCCCGCATGGAGGGGTGTACAAACTTCCTGGGATATACATCCGGTTGAAAAAAAGACCTATAAATAATCATGCTCCACACCCAACAATCTCCCACTTGGATAATGATTGTAGCAACTCCACCATTGCTTCATTTGCTGGAAAATGTCTCCTCTTTGGACCTGGTTGATTCTCATCTTCATCGTCATCCTTGAAGACCAATTGAAACTGAGCATATTCTCAGTTTCTCCCTGGATACAACTTTTGTTAGCATATCTGCAAGATTCTGGCTAGTGTGTATCTTTTGCAACTTCAACTCTCCATCTTCCAACACTGATTGTATGAAATGGTTCTTGAGCTGTATGTGTTTAGTCCTGGAATGAAATGTTGAGTTCTTTGCAAGATGAATGGCACTTTGGTTATCACTCTATAACGTGCCCATATCATGCTTCTTACCCAATTCACCCATAAACCTTTGTAACTAAATCATTTCTTTACTAGCCTCTATAGCAGCAACATACTTTGTTTCTGTTGTTGAAAGTGCAACAACACTTTGGATTTTTGAAACCCAACTGACAGTTGCTCCACCTACAATAAATACATATCCTGTAGTGCTCCTCCTGTTATCTCTGTCACCTGCCATATCTGCATCAACATATCCCTGTAGAGAAATATTTGAACCACCAAAGCATAATGCTTGATTTGTGGTACCTCTCAAATATATGAGAATCCATTTCACTACCATCCAATGTTCCTTTTCTGGATTGTTCATGTACCTACTTACAACTCCCACTGCATGTGCAATATCAGGCCTTGTGTAGACCATTGCATACATTAAGCTTCCAACTGTTGATGCATATGGAATTCTAAACATATAATCCATGTCTTCTTGGGTCTTTGGGCACATTTCCTTAATAAGTTTGAAATGGCTAGCAAAGGGTGTACTAATAGGTTTTGCATTGTGCATATTAAATCTTTTGAACACCTTTTGTATGTACTCATTCTGAGACAATGTTAATTTGCGATTTTTCCTGTCTCTAGTTATTCTCATACCAAGGATTTGTTTTCCAGCTCCCAAATCCTTCATTGCAAATGAATTTGCCAATTTTCTTTTGAGCACATTTATTTCTTGCATGTTAGACCCTGCAACAAGCATGTCATCTACATACAATAAACATATAATATAGCTTCCATCATTTTTCTTTTTCAAATAAACACAATGATCAGAGTGACATCTAGTATAACCTTGTTCAGACATAAACTTGTCAAATTTTAGATACCACTGCCTTGGAGCCTGTTTTAAGCCATACAAGCTC
>APFE030858512.1:108947-129018 GCA_000404065.3 Pinus taeda
CTCACTAAAAATCGAAGGCGACTAGAGTCATCTTTTGTTTTTTCTCAACTCTTTAAAATTGAAAAAACAAGTTGTGTCAAAGTGTCTAAAATTTATTTTAATCGGAATAACATCACAAATTCCCTCGTTGGTCTTTAGGTTGAGAAAATGAAGTCTACCAACCAAGGATTTCCCCTTGGAGGAAATCCTATTCCTTTCTCCTCTTGGGGAGATGTTGGTGCACCCCATATGGCTACATTGTCACTTCCAAGGTTGACGATTGGTTTGCCCATCTAGCTCTTCTCTACCTCTGTCATTCAGAATATCGTAATTCCTGAACAGTCAAGTCAGCAACTAGATGATACTAGAGTTTCCCACCAACCTTCTACTTCGTCTGATTCTCCCTCTCCTCCTTCCTCTTCACTTGATAAAGTTGGTAAAGCTAAAGATCAAGTAACTAAGAAGAAGAAGAAGCAGAAAGAGAAAAAGGAAAAGAAGAAAGGAGCCAAAAACGAAAGGGGCCAACCATGTGTCGTCTAGCGAAAATCCTCACACCGCACCGTCTAAACCTAAATCTCCATGTGTCATTTGCAATGGAGACCACTATCACCGATATTGTCCCTGCATCCCTAGGACCTTAAGAAACTGGTCTCCTCATTTGCACAATGCGATGTCGTCAACCTCTGATGATCATGTTGAATGCGCACCATCAACCATTGAAAGTGAAGTATCTGGATAGAAAAGGAATCCTAGATTTCCTTGTAAATTGTGTGAAGGCAATCACGCCATCCACCGTTTTCCCTTCCTTGATGAAGCTAAAAGAGTTTTGGATGACCGTCCTGCTTCATAGCTACGGCTCCCTCCTAGATATAAAAAAACTCTTGCCAAGTCCACCACTAGTTTGAAAATCCAGCTGGCCCGCCATTCTGGTTGGCCGAAGCATCTATCATTGAAAATGAACCCTCTGAATCCATACCAGATGAAAGTCAAAAGGTCGAGGCAGCAGTTGACCTGGTCTTGCCTTCAGAATGTTCATCTTCGAATGATACCATCACTAAAGAGAAAGAGAATGACATTGTTCAAATTCTTTTCGTAAACACAGACTCCGATGAACTTGGGGGTAGTCTACCCGTTCCTTTATCGCAGGAAGGAAGTTCATCAGAGTCATATCCGGCCGTCTATTCGGTCCCACCTCCAAGCAACCTAGTCTTTTCCTTCGACTGGAATCTACTAGGCAGACCCCGTTTACCAGGTAGTGTACCATTCAGAATCATTGTTCAAGCTTACAGAATGGTCATCACTGGTACCATCATTGATGAAGGGGCTTCTGTGAGTATCCTTTCCTCAACTGCTTGGAAAGTGCTTTCCTCAATGGCAAGTTTCTCACTTTCGGGGACAGGTTTACATTAATGGCCTTCGACCGAGAGATTTTGCGCGGTGTTCGACGCCAAGTCCTTTTTCACACCACGCGAATTGTACTGTAGTACCTTGAGGGTCATTGTCATTATTGGTGATTCCTCTCCTGCCTGTTAACAGCTTACATCATTGGCTGGTAATCAGGCGATGTCTTTCCATGTTCGACTCCAGAACATTTTTCACATGGATCGACTTGTACTTCGAGTGAAGATTGAACGAGTTTTGAAGACCCCGGATCTAGTTTCATCCATCCAGGCTGCGATATATTTAGGAATATAAAGACATCAAATGTACATCATTTCCGAACAAATGATCATCCAAATCAAAGGATGATGAGTCTGAATCATTAGTGTGCCACACAGACGATTGTCTGTCCTATATACATGAAAATGAATTTATAAAGCTGATCATGGGAATGCCCGCCTCAACTAGATCATGAAAAAATGTTGTCAAGATAATGTATTGTATTGTATCTTATTACAGGTCGCCTCCCAGCTCAAAAAAAGTTCGGATCCTCATGGTAAAGCATTTCACCCGACATCAAAAGATTAACGACCTCATGCTTTAGGGGGCAACTGTTATAGACAATTTTGGGCGCTGCAACCCCAATCATAAATGTCCATAAATTGAGGGCTCCTAAGTCCCTAAAAGTGTTGCTTCACTGCCTAAAGGAAAAAGGTCAGTTGACTACATCATCTCCCAGAAGTTCTCCACTAAAAACTGCTCAGAAATGGTCAAAACTGGACCATACTAAATACTCAGTGCAGAGGGTGCGATGCATATCACCTTCCCAGTGCAAAGGGTGCGATGCATACTGAATGGCTCCTCTGTAGGGTTTGATGGTCAGGAATCGACAAATGGCAGGGACAATTTGCAAGGTGGAAGATCATGGAATCTTCCAGAAGCTTCCCCTCTGACACTTGCCTCTCTGTTTTCGACCAGGGATGAGTAAGAGATCATCAGTCTCCAAGTGGAATCAAGAACTATTAGAGAGAGGACACTAATCAAGACCCCAAAAGATGACTCACCCTCCTACAATCATCTATATATGGATCCCTCATCACAGAGATCCAGAGGCTAGAATCTTGTATCTTGTATCTTGTATAGAAGTGTTGTTGGTTTTTTGGTGTAACTTTATAGTGTTGGGTGATCTAAGCTTTACTTGAGGTGAAGAAGGGCTTTCTTGCTGGAGGATGATGTTGGGTCAGAACATATGGTTGTAATCCTCTTGCTATTCTTGATCTTAATAAAGTTATTCAAGTTTTCCTCCATATTCTTGTATGTTTGTTTATATATGCATTTGTATAGTTAACACATATCTGGTCCTGTGTTATTTATGAATATAGATCTTTGTTCTTCAATAGTAGTATGCTGCTTTGATTCCACAGGTGCTCTTTGAAGCTGGTCAGATGAAGAAGAAGTGGCAAAGGTCTATCAGGAAGGAGATGAATCAAGCAAGGAAACCAAGTGCAAGACTAAGGTTGGTGTCCTTTGTTCCACTCTTATCTATTTTCATAAAGGAAAGCAAAAGTAGACTTTACTTGTTTGTTCCTAAGAGAGCTACCAGTCTTAGTGGGAATAGCAGCTCCGAGTGGACACTATTCCCGGTAACAATAGTTCCCCCATGGTTCAAGCTCGTTAAAAAATGAACCCACCTTCAGTAAATAACCTTTATGATTGCCTTTCCATCAACCTTTTGAGCCTTGTTTGTGTACCTCTCATCACCTCCATCTCTTGGCTGATCATATGCTTCCACTTGGTTGTTTACCCTTTTTAAGGAATGGCTACGACGAGTGGTCTTATTAGCCAACCTCTTCACAAAAACCACCATGTTTTGCGAAGTTAAAAGCTTACCTGGAACCAGTTGCTACCCTAAACACCACTCGTTCCTCAAATCAAATCTCATTTAAATCCTTTTCAGACTCGTTAAATATGAAAAGATTGTCGAGCACCGGCCTTTCCAGCTCGTTAAAGTGATTGGATATTTCATCCCTCCTATATATTTTAATATTTTTTGGACCTGAGGGATTATCTCACGAAAACATTTGATCGCTTGTCTTTTTCGGCTCATTAAAGTGATCGGAAAAGTCATCTCTTTTGTATTATTTTGTCCTTTTTCGGACTTAAGGGATTATTCTACGAAAAAGAACTTCTGGAGTTTTCTTTTCGTCCCTTTTTAAACTCTCTAAACATGAAATACCGAGTTCTCCTTGTTGTTAAACTTGTTAAAACAATAGCAACAAACTTGTCCATTCTAGACAAGACCGAGTTTCATTGTCGCTAGACTCGTTAAAACATAGCGACAGGTTTTCCCAAAGGGAAAATTATAGAACAATCATATGTTATCCTCCTCAAGCTTGACAAAAATAAAGAGGTACTGGTCAGCAATGACTGGGGAAAAAGGGAAGAAATTTGAAGAAATTTATGGTAGCAGGTCGCTCTTGAACATGACACTTTCACTCCATCACCATTATTGAGTCAGGTTGGGTTATTCCATTCACTGGTCATCTTACCATTGGTCTTTTACACCATCCATATTTTGGGGTTAACAGTACCAATCCATCTCAGTGTTGCCGACATGTTCAAGAGAAGTCATTCAGTTGAGAAACCACAATCCAGTTAATGCCTCATCCACTGCAATACCTCCAACATTCATTTTTTCATGACCGCCATTCCTGAACCTTGTGTCATCAGATTGTTTTCACCTCTGGAAATCATTTGCTTCATTTTGTGTCGTAGATGTGGGATACATCAAGGCCCTCCTACGATGAGTCACTTCTTGTCAACATCAACCCATTATCCAAGAAGTTGACTTAGAAACACCCCTTTCATTGCATTGAAGCTTGCATGCCTCAATGGAAATTTTCTCACTTCTGGCGACAAGTTGACATCAATGGCCTTCGACCGAACGATTTTGTGTGGTGTTTGACATCGGATCATATATTCAAACCAAGTGTATTGTACTGTAGTACCTTAAAGGTCATTATCATTATCGGTGATTCCTCTCGTGCCTGTTAACAGCTCACATTATTGGCTGGTAATCAGGCGATGTCTTTCCATGTTTGACTTCAGAACATCTCTTCACATGGATTGACTTGTACATCGGGCGAAGATTGAATGAGTTTGAAGACTCAGATCTAGTTTTATCTATCTGAGCTGCGATATATTTAGGGATATAAAAACATCAAATGTACAAAGGCGCTGCACAAATGGTCATCCAAACCAATAATGATGACTCTACATCTGAAGAATCACCAGTCTGCATCTACAGATGACCATCTGATCTATATACATGAAATGAATTTATAAAGCAGAGCATGGGAATGTCTGCCTCAGCTAGATCATGAAAATTATATTATGATGATCTATTGTATTGTAACTTATGCACGTCACCTTCCAATTCGAAACCTTGGATCCTCATGATAAAGCATTTCCCCTAACATCAAGATTTACGACTTCATGCTTTAGAGGGAAACTATTATAGACATATTTGGGCACTTCAACCCCAAACTTATATGTAGATAAACTAGGGCTCTTCAACCCCTAAAAGAGTTGTTTTATACCCTAAAAGAACATGGTCATCTGATTACATCATTCCCCGAAAGTTCCACCTAAAAAACCATCCAGAAATGTCCTAAACTGAACCATACTTACTGCTCCACTGGCAAGGTGTGATGCATACTGAGTATTGCATTGGGTAGGTGTGATGCATACTTTTTGGGCCTTCTATAGGGTGCGATGGGTGAGGACGAACAAATGTCCGAGACAGTTTGCTAGGTGGTTGCTCATGGAATCTTCTAGAAACTTCTCCTATGACACTTGCCTCTCTAAATTTGCCCAAGGATGAGTAAGAGATCCAAGAAATATCCAAGTGGAACCAATTGTAACAAGTGGAATGACACTAATCAAAACCCCAGAGATGACTCACACCCTCGAACACATCTATAAATGGATCCCTCATCTAAGAGATCCAGAGGCTGGAATATTGTGAATTGTAACGAAGTGTTGATAGTTTGTAATTGAGGAAGAAGCATTGTATTGTTGGTGTGATCTTTCTATTTCATGAGGTGAAGAGGGATTGATGCTAGGAGGATGACACTGGATCAGACAACTGGGTTTTAATTCTCCCTTCTATTTAATAAAGTTCTTCAATTTTTCTTCCATATGATTGTGCAATTGTGAATGTTATCGTTTGTGAATGCTATTGTATGTTCATTATATATCTGATTCTATAGTTTTTATGTTATAATAGATCAAGATGCTTTGACGATTCTTTGTTACTGTGTTTCTACAGGTACTCTCCAAGCAGGGTAAGTACAGGGAGGAGTTGCAAGCTCTATCAAGGGGGAGAGAGATCAAGCAAGGGATCAAGCGGAAGTTCTAGGTTGGTCCCATCATCTTTCTCTTATCTATTGTGCATAGAAGAAATCGTTGAATTACTTTAAACTGTTGTTTCTAGGGTAGCTGCCAAACCTAAAGGGCTAGTCAATCGAAAAGACACTAGTTTTCCTAGAAACACATGTGGATCCAACCAATATCCAAGTCATTCGAGATTGGCCAGCCCCAACCACTCTGACAGAGCTTCGTAACTTTTTGCGTCTTGCCAATTTCTACCCCAAGTTCATGTTGGGATTCTCTCATATCACTTGGCCCTTGAGTCAAGTCACCAAGGGAGGATCGAAAGAAAAATTCTTTTGGTCTAATTCTCAACGAAAGGCATTCATAGAGTTGAAACATCGCCTCTACTCTGCACTAGTGCTCACTTTACCAGACTTGCAACAACCATTTGAGATCAAGACAGATGCCTCTGACTATGCTATGGGGGCAGTCCTTACTCAACAGGGGCATCTAGTGGCATATCATAGTGAGACACTTTCAGACACAGTTCAGAAGTATCCCACTTATGACAAAGAGACGTATTCCATTGTGTAGGCTTGCCGACAATGGAAGCATTACATTTTAGGGAAGGAAATGCTCATCCACACAAACCACTGACCCCTGCAGTTCATACAGACACAAGAGAAGTTGCAGAATGATCGCCATCAAAAGTGGTCCACATATCTATAGCAATTCCATTTGAATATCAAGTATAAGAAAAGTAGCACCAATAATGTTGCAGACTGCCTCAGTCGACCACCGATCATGGCGTTAACCATCGTGCTCAACTCTTGTGGGCACAAGACTTTTGATTGGCCACTTCTCTACAAAAGCGACCCAAAGTTCGGCCACACATACCAGAGGCTCTTGGAGGGTCAGCAAGTTCCAGATTTTCACCTCCAGGATGCCCTGCTATGCCACCTAGGACACCTTTGTGTTCCTTCAAGCAAGCAATTGAAGATGATTTGGTAAGTGCACTACAGTCGGGTTTTTGGGCATTTCAGTGTCAAGAAAATAGTGGCAGTACTGCAGAAGTATTTCTACTTGCCAAATCTTTGACAAGATGTCGGGAAGTACATCAGATTCTGTGCTACCTGCGCCATTTCCAAACTGACCATCAAGAATAAAGGCCTCTATACTTCGTTGCCTATCCCTAGTCGACCTTGGGAATCCATCTCCATGGATTACATGTCAGGCCTTCCTTAACTACAAAACATGGCAATGACTGTGTTTTTGTGGTCATCAAAAGTTCTCGAAGATGGCCATTCTAGTGACTTGCAAGAAGAATATCACAACAAAAGCCATTGCTAAACTCTTCTTTGAACGAGTGTGGGTACACTTTTGGATCCCACAGTCTATCATCTTAGATCGGGATAGTAGGTTCCTCAGTACATTTTGGTCCAGTCTCTAGTTGATGTTGAACACCAAGGTCACTAAGTCCACAGCTTTCCATCCCCAAACTAATGGCCAGATAGAGGTCATCAACAGGATGATCGTACACATTATGCATGTGTACAACTCAAAGCATCCACGCACATGGGATGAGAGCCTTCCCTATGTCTAGCGAAGCTATAACTGGGCTCTCCACAGCTCGAATGGCCACAACCCTTTTTAGGTGGCTTGGGATTCCAACCACTATGTCCCATTGATGTGACCATACCATTTGCAACTACTCATGTAGATTCAGTTCATTTCCATTCAGAAGCTGATAAGGCAAATAGCTTCATTGAGCACATCCAACATATCCACCAATAATTCCATGACATTCTAGAGAAATCAAATGCCAAGTACAAGCAAAAACATGATCAACGTCGGGTGCCACACATGTTTCAGGTGGGTGACAAAGTCTAGTTGCATTTGCAGAAGGAACGCCTTACTGGAGCCTATCATAAACTCAGACCACTTCGATATGGTCCTTACACCATTACCAAAGTTGTGTGTGACAATGCATTTGAGCTCAGCATTCCCCCATTCCTTGGCCTGCACCAAGTGTTCATTGTGGACCGTCTTTGACCATACTTCCCACCATTGTTGGACACATCAGACATTGCAGAACAACTCACATCTATAGAGTTAAATCCAGATTGCATGGAGCAAGCCACAACTGATCGAATCATGGACACAAAAATCAAGAACACTCACCAGTAGAAGATCCAACAATATCAAGTTGTCAAAGCAATCCAAATCCTTCATTTGGGCAAGTGGCTCACCAAGGACCAAGTTCAGCAGAAATTTCCTCATCTCATGGAGGAACTCAACAAAATGGGGATCATTGCTTCCTAAGGGATCAAGAATGATCCATGTGGATATTGGTGGCCACCCGCCAATTCCATTTTGACCCTCACCATTGTTTCTTTCAGTTTTTCAGTTTCTTAATTGTAGCAATTTTTACTATTTTTAGCAGTTTTTTGGGTCCTAAACTTCTCGAGTTGTTTTGATGCCCTAAATGATGTTTTTTTTGGCATTTTGGAAATCTACCGCTAAAAATTTTCTATCTAAAATAATCTCTTTTGTCGAAGTTCTCGGAGAGATCTTTCCAATGGGTTATCTTATGCGTCAAATGGAGATAATATGAATAGTCGCGACCTCGAGAAGTTGGTTGTACAAATCACCCCAATGAGGCCCATAAACTCTTGGTGTTACATATCCTCTAGTTATGGTTTTGGTTATTTAAGGTTTTCTCTTATTGTTCAATAATAAAAGGCCCTTGAGCCTCATTGTAACATAGCTCAGAGGCATGTAGCGGCCACATCTCTTCTCAGAGATAAGCTACCATCACCCAAGCTAGTCTTATTTCCATTTTGTTTGTAAGCATATTTCAGTATTTGATATTAATGAAATGAAGTGTTATTTCTACTACATATTTGTATTTATGGTTATATCTGTAATTTTTTGTGTTCCTGTTTAAATCTGGATCAGCTGCACACAATCTTTATTTAACAATGATGAAGAAAACTAACTATCAGTAGTGGCATTCAGAATTGCAAAACTTTCAATATTATTTCTTTTTTTATTTTTCTTTCTTTTGGTGGGGTTCAATATTTTCTTCTTTTTCAATATTCTTGTTTTTTCTCTTTTTTCTTATTTAGACCCTCTTTTCATTTTTTATTCTATTTTTCTTTTATTTGGAAATCATTGGCAGATTGACAAGTACTTACAATATAAGATACCTGATATACAATACTCAATTACCTTGAGATCCAATAAATTATAGAACCCTAACAAGAGGAAGATGTGTCCTCTCTGCAATGTAATGATAGACTGGCATCTGACATGTCTTGTTAATGATCAGGAGTAGAAACATCCGAAAATGAGTTTTCACAGGGGATGTTAGGATAAAGCGAATGAGGTGCGGCTAGAAGCGAGTCATCCTTCACCGTGATTTCTTCTTTAGATTCCTGCACATACTCATCATGAATGATGGTGCAGGTTAGCTACACAACACTAACTCCATCAACAGCTTGATCCTTGTTCACAACAGGTGATGAGTCCGGAATGGAAGAACACAAGACAGTATAGTCTAGAGGATCAACAGAATGTGGGAATGGAGGTTGAGGGAATGAATCTACGTGACAACCAACATGCTTGCAAGCCAAATCTACGTAGATATCAAGAGAAAGTGGGGTGGGAGGATGTGACAGTTCAACAGATGTGTATGCATCATCTCCCACATCACCCTATGGTGGTGGATTTGTTTGATGAAGTGAAGAAAGATAGTCACTTGTGACAGCAACTATACCTGTCTATGATTGCGTAGCTCCATCACCGAAGTGTGCTGAGTGGGGTTCAGATGATTTCAAGAATTGTGGATTTTTAGATATGTGAAGAAGATACTCAAATATTCCATCGAGAAGTTCCCAATCAATTTCATCTTTGAGAAATAAGTATGCTATATTACAAAAGTGTGTGTGAAACTGTTCAACGGATTCATCAGGAGCTTTTTGTAATTCCATAATTTTTGTGTTGATTGCTTTGTGGTTAAAGTGATTGAAAGCACAATCTATCTCTGCAACCAAATGAGAAAGAGAATGAATATATTTTTTAGGAAACATGGCACACCAGCGGATTGGGTGCCCTCAAAGAATGTAGACGAACAACACGCAGGTCATGTATTCTTCAAAGGTTCCATGTCTTTCGCACAAGCCTACTACAACGTCAACCGCATGCCTAACCAAGGCTATGTAGCCTCCACCATCGTATGTTTTATGTGACAAGTTATATGAGATTATGAATTCGTTTCCATAAGACATACACTCCGGAAGAGAAACTTTGTAGTTAGTCATGATAGATATGTAGAGATTCAAAATAGACGTGAGGACTCAGCTTGTCATCTAGCCCTCCTGCTAATGCCAAATGTTGACAGTGTTGGACCTGCCAACATGTTAGGGGATCTCCCCAGTAAGAAGTCCCAACTAGACCTCAGACCATTTGGTGTAGGAGTCCCAACAATGGGTCATACGGTGCCATCTTAACCACGGTTACACGTAGAGGCAAGTAAGATGTCTTTGTTGGTAACAAGGGTGTGACATATGTGTAAGTCAAGGAAGGTGCATGAGTGGTTCTAACACATGGAGGGTGACATGAGTGCACCCCTTGGAAACCTATGAAATCACGGAGTTAAGAAGCGAACACACGAGCAAAGATGCATCACAAATTGGAAGGCAAGTAAGCTAGCAATCCAAAGTGATGGTTAAACCAACAGCACATTTCAGTAAGATTCATACATACATAGACAGAAAATAGCTACACATGCATGCATAATCAAACAGATACATATATCATTTAGAGTAAAAAAGATAGCTGAAATACAATATGACATATGCATGAAACGTGTTGGCTTCATTATATTAAGAAGTGAAAGTTCCAGTCATACAATACAATCATGACCAACCACTAGTTCTGACAGTGGAAAGTTACAATCATTACCGCCTTCTTATCCAAAGAGATATACTAGCTCTACATAGTGTAGAAGCCAAGGCTCATTACAATAATCTGCAAGGTTTCTCTAAGATACTCCTATTGGAAGCCTGGTTGACCAAAATCCTTTACAATGAGTTATGAGGTACTATATATAGCAAAGGGTGGGGTGACGACCCTTGATATTCCCCTTTGTGACTATTCACCTACCCTCATGACTCTTCAACTACTCTATGACTGTTACATTCAAATATCGACAATTGAACTTCTACTTGACAAGACGTTATATACAATCTGCACATGTACCCATGTGAGACAAAATAGCTTGAGAAAGCTATGGAAGACATCATTGACACTCGGACCATTGTGGTGAGACCAACTCTTCGACATCCTCATGATGGTCGATGATGGTGAATTGATGTCAAGCTTGGTCGTCAGTGATGGTGTCCATGTGCTCAATAGTGACATCTTTTTGAAAGCGAACTCTTGCCTCCGTTGCATCCAAGTACACTGATATGACTCCTTTGTCCAACTTGTCTAATAATATGTGCATCATCATCTTGAGTGCAGCTGGACCAACAACACACTGATGCATAGTGTCTATGTTGATCTCCTAGTGTGTGTTGGTGACCATGCACATCAACTTTTCAAAATACATGTTCAACCAGTTGGACTTGCTTCTTGTCTTTGCCTCAGTGAGTGTGCCAAATGGGTGGGATTGCATGTGTGCGCACAATGACATCCATGCTCCTGAATACCCTTACATGTGATTGACAACACTGCTCACCTTGTCTACTCTCTCCCAACTGTTGGGATGGATCTATAACTTGTATGGGTGTAGTTTCATCCTTCTGTGCATGGTGTGCCCCCTGTTCTACATGTTCATGTTGTAACTCATTCCCTCATCTATGCAGCTCTTGTTTTTCCTTGTGTTTCCGCTTCAACACATGCAACTCCTTCTTTGTTTCTCTCTCTGCCTTAGCACGATCTTCATCGCATCATCACCTCATAGCCTCAATCTCCAAAGATGCTTTCATCATGAGTGGATCTTCCTTGAACTTGCAGCTTTTCTCCGCTTCTATGTTGTCAACAACCTTCCTCTTGCATTCATCACGTGTAGGTGTGTTGGCTTCTGCTGTTGTTGATGGTGTTACTCATTCTGATGTTGTTGCCATTCATGTTGATATCCTTGTCCATGGACAACTTTATGTCTTCGTGGATAGGCAAGTCAATAGACACTTGATCGATTGCATCCCCAGTTGCACTCTTAATAGTGTCTTTGACTCTGCTCTCCTAGAAGCCATTGCACATGTGTTATTGGGAGGTGGATGACACGTGTTATACCTATCTGACTATCCATGAAGATTGCGCAATTTTCACTGGGAGCCTGGGAGAATCACTGCTAAGATTGCGAATGACATAGTTTGGGTTGTTGAGATGCTGACTAACTACTGGAACTGTGCAATGGACAGTCCAACCTGGCCTGCTAAGGATTAAAACTACGCAATGTGCAATTTCACTCAGCAGTGACATGCAACTAGCAAACTACATTACGCGGTTTCTGGGTCCAGTAGGACACTGCCTCCAAGAATTGTGCAATGCAAGCCTGGAGGTCAGTACTGGGTCAGACTTGCACAATTCTCAAAGGGAAGGCAGAGCCTTCACTTCCAAAAATGCACAGTGCTAGCAGGGCAAGGCATGATCCAGGCCAAGGCAGCCCAAACCGCCCGACAAGTGACTAAAAACATGTGAAGTTTGAATGCATGATGAGATGAGTGCAAACAAGAGTGAATGATTATGCATGCAAAAAGTAAGAGCAGGATTCATAAAATGGGAAAGCATGCATGTGTGTGAAGCAAGTCGCTGCAACGGTGACCATCAGTGCAAAAATAGTGTCATGCATGTGACAATAGTGAGATGTGAATGAAAACTAAAATGGTGCTTCTACAAGCTAGCATACATTGAAACGAAAGCGAGCGCTCACTGAAATCAAGCAAACAACACTCACACAAGCCGAAATACAAAAAGTGACAGAAACGCAGCGTAAGACATGCGAAGCGGGATTACCCCAAAATAGTTGAGTTGAATGTGTCGATAACTCCTAGATGCGATGTGGGATGTCAGAGCTGCAAGATCAATGTGAGGAATGAGCTTTGCAGCATCTGGTTCTTAAGTTCTGATAATATCAAGGTTATGACGTGCATGCCACAAATCTAGGGAAAGAGACACTTAGTGGGAGGTTTCTGAAATGATCCTTGCATGTAACCTCCAACTGCTAAAAATAGATCCCTAAATCTAGGGATTCCTTTGCATGTTACCTTGGGAAAAGAAGTCGATGCATGCAAATCAGTTTTGCTTGGTCCCGGAGGGAACCAATCAACCTGAAGGCACATACATCGATTTGGGAGTTTGGGACGAAAATTTGTGATGTTCCAGAGCTAAGCAGAGCTAGTTATCCCGGAGGGATTATGCAATTTCTGGGAGGACTAGGTGATTGTCTCCCAGGATTGCATAATTTCTGGGTTGAGTAGCTGTCTTGCATCAGACTAAACAATTTTCTCAATGAAGCCTGTCTGACTGCATTGCACAATTTATGAGCCCAGCAGGCTTCCTAACTGATTTCGTAATTTCTGCTAGTTGCTGGGCTGGTTTTCCCAAGGGGATTACATAGTTTTTGGGAGCAGCAAGTGGCTGCTGCCCAGAATTGTGAATTTATGGGCTGAGCAACTGTCCTAGGATGAATTGTGCAATTTTTTAGAGGAAGACTATCAAGAATGATTGCACAATTCTGGAACCCAGTTGGGTTTCCAATTAGGTTTCCATAACTTTTGGAGGGAAGGTTGGTTCCCCTCTAGAATTGCACGATTCCTAGAGGGAGATGCTCAACCAGCAACTGACACTAAGTCTTGAAAGCAGTCGATGAAGGAGGGGGAACAAACTTGCATGTACAGGCTGACAAGACTCTATGACACAGTTGAAGCATATGTGCTTGATGATGCAAGACATGTTGCTAAGGATGGTTGGTAGAGAGGCTCCAAAATGAAGCTAAGGAAAAATTTTGGAGGGTGCTTATAGCCGCTACAACAGAATTATATTAGCATCCTCTTATGAACACTGCAACAATATTCATGAATAATTATAGCCTTGTAAATAACATTGATAACATTCATAAATGCTAACATTTTACATATGTGCATTGGTTCTAAAATTATTCCATTTAATATTTTTGTGTATTATCATACTTCAACGCTCAATAGCACATTTCCATGGGCACAATATTGTTATTATTATTCCTAGATCAAAATTATTCTTGGTACTATTATTCCTAACGATTGGCACAGAGTTATTATTACAACGAACAATAGTGTAATGATAGTATCGGTGTTATTCTTGGAGAGCAACATTAAAATAATTATTGCAAAAAAAAAAAAAAAATTGCTACAAAAAATAATAAAAATAACATAAATGCTCCAATGCTAACATAAAATTCTCCTACAAATGATAAAATGATGCAATGCTCTAGCAAAGGGTACAAATTCTCCAACAAAAGATAAATATCCTCCAACTTTAACATATTCTCATATCGATATATTTCAGCTTTAATATATATGCCCCAACTTTGGCATTGTTATCCATTTATTATTGATTGTGTTCACTTTAATGAGATAGCCTTACTCATAGCAAAGGCTACTCATCTCAGCCATGGTAAGATTAGTTTGCACCAAGCGAGGAGATTTACAAGTGCATTCATTCTAAGGAGTGTTGATTGAAAGAGTGAATATACATTTTACAGCACCAAGACATCAGATCAAACGTAGAATAGAAGAGGAAATGCACATTGAGTGAAGAGGAAATGCACATTGCGCAAAGAGGAAATGCACAGTTTTTTGGAAACCACAGTAGGATTCATCGAGGACAACTTGTCTAGCAATGAAGATTCAGGTGAAAGGGGCAGTGACTAAGAGGAGGAGCTTGACATTTGGTATCATAATAGAAACATCCAATCATAAGCAATATGAGAGACAACGTTAATCCAATGGTTGCTTCGATATTAGGGTTTTGTGCCCTAGAGTGTTGGATAAATAGCTTTGGAAATATATCGTTGCATTCTATATGGTTATGCTAAGAATTAAAATCTGGGATTATATATTAATCTGAAGCGCCAATATCAACCAACGTATATATTAAAATCTGGGATTATATATTAATCTGGTATTTTGTTTGATTTCGACCAGCATTGTTCAACGTATGTCTATGGAATATATCAACCAACGAATATTCAACTGCAACATATATATTCAACATATCAACCAACGTATATATTGCTCCAACGTTAATGTTTTAAACACTTAACTCCAACATCAAGATATGGATAATATTATTATGGTTTGGCGTCCATAATTCATTGTTACATCATTATTGTTTGATTTGGAATTATGGTTGGCGTTAAGGTTGGATTATAATGGTGATGTTATATACATGGCCTGGCTTATCATGGTGATGGTATATTGTGTTAAGCTTGGCTGGGTTTGGCATTCATTTCACTTGACATTAATTTGATGTTTGGTTATATATATATATATATAGATATTGACATTCATGGCGATGGAATTTATGTATGCCACCTTCCCATATATAAAAGACATATTAGATACTTATATACTGCTACAGCATTGGCCTTAATTTGATATTTGACGGTATATATATATCACCTGGCATTCATATATTATATACATATCACCTGGTGTATATGTTATACATTTGTGTCGACATTCATGGTGATGGAATATATGTGCACTATATTCCCATAGATAAAAGACTTACATCAAAGACTTATATGTTGCCAAACATATCATATATCATAATAGATTATTAATATATGTGTATGATGAACACATATTTCCAAGCATTCAAGGTCCCATCGAGATATCAACTGCACTACTAATTAAATTTTGGAGAGCAACTTACTGATTAGTGTTTTATGCCCTGTCATGCACAAACACTAAAGAAGGATTTTAAATGGATTTATTGAACAGGTATTGACGCAAAATAAATAAATAAGTAACCTATTAAAGAAGGATGTAAATTCCTTGTCATTGATGTCAAAGGGGGAGGTAGGCAAATATATGGAGACAAAACAAGAGGTAATTTTCATGAGCAACACTAGAAGAGATTGCCATCAATGCCAAAAGGGGAAAATGTTGGTAATATTGGCATTGATGTCATTGATCACATTTGTGTAAATTATGTTGAATGTGAAGTACACATGAATGTTGAATTGATGATAATTTAAGCTTGAACAAAAAAGGTTAAAAGTGATGTTAAGTGAAAATGTTATGATATTAATTGTGAAGGTTGAACATTGTTAAAACGAAACATAAAATATTGAAACAAGGGCTGAAATATATGTTCTTTCATTGAATAGAAAAATGTAGATAATACAAATACGATTTATCTCTTGTAATCATTATAGCTGAGTTGTTTTTATTTTAGTTCTATGTTTTATTACAAATTCTATATTTTAGATCTAAAAATGAAGAGATAGGTTGTGAACAGTTTTAGAAGACCAAGGGACAATGCCTCTTTTCATATTCCTACAAAGAATACAAATGGGTAAGAATATATGCTTATAAAAGGTACATTGTTGAATGGAAAAAGAACTTTTGGAAGTGGAGAATTCTTCATGAGAAAGTTGATGAGCAGCAACAGAAGACGCGCAGAGTTGAAGAGGGTAAGTAGTGAAGATTTGCAGTATACTTAATAGCATAATTATATATCAAGTAACCAACATTTTTGACTTGATATTATGATTGAGAGATTGCAGTCCCTTTCTATGTTGTAGCTTGATAAAGAACAAGTTGTAGCATGTTGAGTTAGGAGCCTCCTCTAAGTTGTAGCTTGAAAAAAATTGTGGGAGTTGGAGCTTCTTTCGAGGCATAAGCCTCGTGTAGGTCAGAGCCTAAGAAAATATGATGTAATAAGGAATTAGTAGCTTGCCTTCACATCACTCTCAGCATAAAATTTGTGGTTTTCTCCCTTCGGGGTTTCCACTTACATCAAGTATCTTCATGTGTTGTTTCTTGAATGTTGTGTGAATGTTCTTGAATTCTGAATAAGTATATTTGCAAATTTCTCTCTCTGACAGCTGCAAAAGGAAACCAATAATAATAGAGCATATACATAGACCATTAGATGAATAAGAAGAAAATTAAGTCGAGCAAAAAGCAAAGTTTTAAAATTACTGATTCATCCCCCCTAGCAAACATAAATATCAAGGGAAAACACCTCTTCCTTCTGCGGTAAATGGTTTTTCAAAAACCTTCTTTTTTTAAAACAAATCAGATCAGGATATGATATTTTGGAGTGGACCATATTTCATGGGTGCCTAAGGGCTTTATTTAGATCGGTAGAGCCCAAAATTCAACCCTGAATGTGATGTCCCCTTTGGTGTTCCCATATGAGTTAAACTTCCCTTCCTTCACCTCCATTGTTGGAATCATTCCACCTTCAGAAGTATCGTAACATTTTGGGAAAGTATTTTGAATTTGTGGTGTAGAAATTCCCACTATAGATCAACAGATTATGCAATAGACTAAAGCAAAATACAAGATCTACTTCTAGAACAAACTTTGCGGAAGCTTAATCGAATTGAGCAAGATCAATGAGAACACATATAACTGAGAATGAGAAATCAATCACACATAACACAGAAGAAATAACCCGGGGAAAGCCTCAGCGTCAAACTCCAATCGTTGTATTATCATACAAGTGGAAATATGTTCGAGTTACAAAAAGAATCAGTTCCCAAGCTATCCTTCTCCCTCTGCAATCAAACAATATAGCTCACACACTAAATAGACATTGCGTATGTCCTCCTCAAGCCCTCCAAGACTCCTATTTACTTGCGCAGTTTTCCTTGGGGTCCAGTGATGCCACATGTGTGAATTGGCCTCATCACACTGACAAAAACTGAAGAAGTAACCTCGCAATCCTCAAGGAAAGAATTCCTTCTGCATGCAAGGGATATTCACAATGGAATATTCTAGCAACTGATAGTACATTGTCCCTCCATCTCATCTCAATTGGGTCTCTGTCTGAATTGACATGCATGAGTTATTTATGAGAGAATATTCAGTTATCTGAAGTGCAGTAGTTACATGCAAGCATGCATTAACTAACTGAACCCACAATTAATTCAACAAACTATTTGAATTAATCTAACTGGACTTGACTCAGTTAACTCAATCAACTAATTAAAACTCAATATTACAACTCATTCTTATCTCTTTAACTGATGGATAAATTCCTCAATTAATGGAGAAACGATTGTATGTCCCCACATAGACTTCATGTTTGATTTTCTACAACTAATTAACTCATGGTGAATTAACTAATTATTTTACAAACAGTTGCTAAAATCAAATTCGAATTTTTACTTCTCTATTTTAGTTCAGGGACTAACTAAAATAGGAAGGTATCCTAAAATGCTATTTATAGCAGTACTAAATTTATCACTTCTATATTTAGCATTTCTTGTTGCTATTTTCAACATGTGGAACCTCTGGATGGTCTCTTATCATGTGCCCAAATTTGTGTGGAGGTATATATGGATAAATGGTTTCCTACTACTATCAATCTCAATTTGGATAGTTATTCCCATATCCAAGAGGTTAACTATGATCATCTCCCCTTCAAATTCAAAGTCTATCATGAATATGGTCACTTTTCCACAAATTTCCCAAAAAAGAAAGATGACTTGGAGAAGCACGGCGACTCAGGAGAATAGTTGAAACAAGTGAAAAAAAGGAGGGAATATAATAGACAGCAACCCCCTCCCAAAAAAAATAAGCATTAGGAACACGCACAGCAAAAATGTATGGGATCAAACTCCCCTAAGAATAAATTCATTTGAAGTGGGGAAGAAATGAGTAAATTAGTAAACAATGTTGATTCTAGAGACAAATATGAAGTTCTCGACAATGAAGAAGAACAAGGAAAAATCCCTCAACAAGGCCCCCATGAAATATATCAACCAATAAATCAACTTGATACCCAAGAGCCTGTAGAGTCAGTATCTTAGCCAAGATCCAACGAAAGACCATAAACAAATCAAGAAGATACCTCTGAAGTAGAAGAATACTTCCTCTTTCCAAAAGAGGGTAATGTAGGGGTGATTTTTGCAAGCTCGGCTGATGAGAAATATGAAGCAAAAAAAGTAAAATAGATTGAATGCCAAATTCATCGGACTAGAAGGAAGAGAACAAAGAAGTTCAGATAGAGAAAACAAAAAAGGAGAAAGAATTAGGTCACGAAATGATCCAAATTTAAACAAGAACACAACAAATTGCAAAGATAACAATAAATACAGAGATGCAGCAGAATAATACTTCATTTCATTAATGTAAAATATTGAAATGTGCTTACAAACAGAAATGGAAATAAACTAGCTCGGGCGATGGTAGCTTATCTCTGAGGAGAGATGTGGCGGCTACATGCCTTTTAACTGTGTTACAATGAGGCTCAAAGGCCTATTTATTGTTGAGAAACAATGGAAAAACCTAAACATTCAAAAACCTAACCCTAGGAGATGAAACGCCAAACTGTGTGCCCTATTTGGGTAAATTGGTACATCAACTTCCTAGGGTCGTAACTTTGGCATACGATCTCAATTTGACGCGCACAGTACCTCATTAGAAAGATCTATCCAAGGAATAAAATTTTTGAAAGAGAAACATCAATCTACTGCCCATGTTTCTCCCAGTTTTCCCAAAAAACATCGGTTAGGGCCTCAAAACGGCTTCGGAAGTTCAGGACCCAAAAAAACTGCCAAAAATAGTAAATTGTGCTACAATTAAGGAAAGTAGAAAAACAAAACAAAAAACAAAAAACTGAAAGAGATAGTTGTGGGGGTCCAGGTGGGATAGGCAGGTGGCCACCAACATCCACCTGGATCATTCCTCCCCCCTTAGGAACAATGATCCCATTGCGTTGAGTGCCTCCATGAGATGGGGAAACTTCTACTGAACTTGGTCCCTGGTGAGTTGTTCTGCAATCTCTGATGTGTCTAGTAATGGTGGGAGGCATGGTCAAGGGCAGTCCACATTGAACACTCGGTGGAAGCCAAGGAATGGGGGAATGTTGTGCTCCAAAGCATTATTTCCCACAGCCTTGGTAATGGTGTAAGGACCATATCGAAGTGGTCTGAGCTTCTGATGGACTCTTGTAAGGCATTCTTTATGCAAATGCAACCAGGTTTTTTCGCCCACCAAAAACTTGTGTGGCACCCGATGTTGATCATGTTGCTACTTGTACTTGGAATTTTCCACAATGGAGTGGTGATATATCGACCTGTTGGGTAGAGGTGCTCCAGGAATTAGATCAA
>APFE030858526.1:681-18421 GCA_000404065.3 Pinus taeda
GCTGGAGTTGGAGGTGGTTGTGGAGGAGGTAGTTATGGAGGTGGGGGAGGTGGAGGTATAGGAGGAGGACCAAGACAAGGTGGAGGTAGAGGTGGAGGTGGTGGAGGAGGATGAAAAGGAGGAGTTGAAGGCAGAGGCTTAGGTGGTGGAGATGGAGTTGTGGGGGGTGGAGGTGGTGGTGGAGGAGAAGGAGGAGGAGGAGGAGGTGAAGGTGAAGGTGTTGGAGGAGGTGGAGGTCGAGGAAGAGGAGGTGGGGTAGGTGGTGGAGGCAGAGGAGGAGTAGGACAAGGAGGAGTAGGAGGTGTAGGAGGTGGAGATGAAGGTCAATGCAAGTTGGAGGAGGTGTTGGAGGAGGAGAGCATGGAGGAAGAGGATGTGGTGGTTGTGGAGGTTTATATAGCATAGATTGATGTGGAGGTTTTCCAATATGTATTCATTCTAAGGGTGGATGGGGCCAGTTTTTTAGACTAGGAAAAGGGATGAGAAATATTTGGAGAGGGTGATTTATAGCTAGAAATGGGAGAAATTCACAAAGTGTCCACCATAATTTAAGGATTGAGACCGTTTGGATGATAGCGCCTGAGACAAAAGGACACCACAACTAAGATATAAAATAATCATGAGAATTGGTTGAATGTTCTTCAACTCGATCACACTATGATCCAAGATGAGGACTTCATGACCCAGTGGAGTAAGTGGCTCATCGGAGTCGATACATAGTGATGTATATGGGAGCTAGCCAATGTGATAGCATGATGGGATGATGATTCCATGTGTTGAGGTAATTGAGATGAAAAATTGATGAATTTATGGTTGTGATCAGGACTGTCTTCACATGGTTGAGTGTGGTATTAAAGGAGATCTAACTTGTTAATGATCTTCGATCAAATGAATTAGATGGATCAAGCGAGTCCTTAATTTATATGGATCATGGGTCCCTTTATATTAGACTTGGTAGCTGGGGATCAAAATTGAGACATCATCAGCAACATTAAATTGTGGAGTTTGGAAGGATTGGTTGCATCTGTGATGAGACATTAATGTGGGACACTTGGTTAGCGGTTTGGTGTAGTCATGAAGGCTTGGACATGGAATTTTTTTCATATCTATGGAAATCACGAGTGGAGTAACTTAACCGAGGTTAGGAGTAGTGGATATAAATAAAACTCAGTAGAGCACCTTGAGGTGATGTTGGAAGCATTGGTACACCATGAGAGGATTCAATAATTGATTTGATGATTTACAAGTTTCTCAATCTCTTCATGGACCTGGTTATGGATAAGTTAGTAAAGTTGATAGATAAAATTGACTTGGAGGACCTTATAAGTAGGATCCGACTTTATTTGAGTTGGGTGTGTTGATGGTCCTATGTACAAGAGTCACAACACTTCACAATGTGGAGGAGATTCTTCAATGTCATGATAGTGAGCTATGTATAAGTATGTGATGACAGTGTTGGAGAAATGATTGATGATGACATAAGGACATGCAATCTTATCGTATGTATATGACAGTAAATTTAGCAACCCAATTAGTGAAAAATTTGGGGACCAGTAGTGCATAGAGACATGAGAGATTTACGTTGGAGTATGGAGAAGAGACACAACCCCCACCCCCACCCTCATATATATGATTGCACATTAACACCCCCCACCCCCACCATCATATATATGATTGCACATTAACACCCCCCACCCCCACCCTTATATATGCAAATATATAACGAAGTCAAGGAGGAGGAGGAGGTGGAGGATGAGGACGATATGAAGGTGGAGGTGGAGGAGGATCAGGTAGAGGTAGACGTGGAGGAGGAGCGAAGATGAGGACTGGATGAGCCCGAGGGGGAAGTGGCTCAGGGGAGGCATACATAGTGAGGAAGAGGGGAGCAGACAAGGTGATAGAATGCTGGGATCATGAGGAAATGGGCAGAGGTTGGGATGGTGATTCCATGGGTTAAGGTTGGGATGATGATTCCATGGTTTCTTAGGTATGCGAAATGTCTTGGCCGACCCGGTTTTGTTGGTCAGCTTTAGATATGCGAGGAAGATTGGTCTCATATTATAGTTGGGATAACTTAGTTCTTGTTCACATTCGCTAGCAATCTAGGAACTGTATTGTTCCTTGTCTCCTTGTTCACATTTGTTAGAAGGCCCCTTTATTCATGGAGAAAAGTTGGACATATATGTTCAGATTTGTGTGGTCCTATGAATTTTCTTTATGCTAATAAGACTAAATGTATGGAGAATTATGTTGATGATTACAGAAGAATCTGTTTGGTGTACTTATTGAAAAGTAGATCCCAAGCTTTCAAAACATTTAATTATGAATACATATGGATTGGATATGAAGCATAATCCCATATTGGCTCTCTTCATACTATTAATTGAAGATAGCGTACTCTAATGAATATGAAAAATATTTCCGCAAGAATGGTGCTCAACATCATAGCTAGTTCCATATAATTCTCAACAAAACTATGTAGTTGAAAGAATGAACATTAATATATTGAATATAGTTCATTCAATGATGTTTTTCAAAAGCATAACGTTGATGTTTTTGGATGATGTTATTCTATGTTCAATGGCTATGAATAACATATGTCCATCTCATGCTCTTACAAAAAGATTCCTTGTAAAATGTGGTATGGATTCAATGCTTCGGTAACCCATCACAAGGTCTTTAGTTCCTCTACATTCATTTATATTTGTTATAATATAGCCATTATCGCATATTGGGTATACTACCCTAATTTTTGAATTATAACTTTGTGGTTGTGATGGATCATAATTTGGTTATGGTTGCCTCGAAGGATTTCAGTGCAATTCTATTTTTCTCATTGATTTTAAAATGAACTACACTTCATACATGGAGTTCCTTCAAATATTGTGCAATATTTCCATAATTTTCATTTTATGATTAAACCGTAACTCGATTCTCATCTCGATATAATTTTTCTTCAGTAAATAATATATGTACAATACTTATGTTATTCCCTTTACAAAAAAGAATCAAATTGAAGGATGTCATCTATATTACTAAGGCTAAACTCTATTAATATCAAAACCATTTGTAACATTCGTTGCCTGATTAATTTAAAGTGATTCCAATCCAAACTAAGGAATTCCTTTCTTGTGTTTGTAGGTTACTCTATGACCAACTTGGGTTATCTGTCGACATCTTTTGCAGTTAAAATTCATGGAATTTTTTCGTCCTATGCTTTGGCCTTCAAGTACTTATCCAATGCTTCCTCTTTAATAAATTTTCAAGAATCATAACACAAAAAACCAAATTTTCTTTTATATTAGTGAAAGTAAATATTTACACTATCATATTCCACATCTTTGACACATCATTTGACCCACTTTGACTTGTTAGGGGCATATTCAGTTGAAAAGGTCATAATATAAATTTACCAAGCCTTATTACAATTCACTTTTGTAATTAGAGGCAACATAGGAACCTTGAAAAAGACATATTTAGCATGTTTAGAAAAGATAGTTGTATATTTTTTAAATGAATTATATGTTTTCTTCAAAAATTAATTTATTAAATTAGACACAAATATAAATCCAAGGATAAAAGATGAGCTCCAGATTTGTATTTTTAAAATATATTTTGATTAAAATATTTAAAAGAAAATTAAATGAACATAAGTGAGTTAAAATACCATATTCTTATTTTTCCTCTTTTTAGTTTAATATTATCTATGTGTAAAATCATTACGCAAAAGGAAAAAAAACACAATAAATAAGCCCATAATAAAAAATAAAAAACACCTTTTAAAATTCTATCATGATAAAGAATCAATCTATAGCTACTTAATTTCTAAAGTGTATAATTTCTTGCAAATTGTGATAAATGTTTTATGGTATATTTTTTAATTGTATTGAGTAATTATGCATGAAAAAAGTTTATCATCATAATCATTTGTGATATTATAGTTATTTTTATTATTGAAATATATGTTAATTAATGGTTGTTATAATCATTTGTAGAAATAAATGGACTGTTATTAAATTGAATATCAATTTGCACATAAGATAAGTTAATATGAAAATTCAACTCATTTAAAGTGTAATTGTTATATATGATCTTTATATATGGGTAAAACAATTATACATGCACAAACACAAACATATACACAAAATAAACTATAATCAGAAACATTTGAAATTCTATAATAAAACATAAAATTGTAATTAATTATAAGAATATATTAATTAAAAATAATTGTGATTTTCAAATAGACACATTGAATAGAGGTGGTTACAAAAAGAATACATTTTCGTTCATGGTGTCATGGTCATTTACCAAAATAAGTGAACTTTTATTAAATTGAACATATATAAGTTATGCAAGTATTCAATTCATTTGAAGTGTGATTCTTGCATTGGATACTATGCATGATTAAAATCATCATAGAAGTTATTTGTATCAAGTTATTCTAATATTTTTTTTTGTGTTCAAGAATTTATAGACATACAAACACAAAGAAAGAAACCAATACATTACATAAAATAAAAACACAAGCATTTAAAATTATACCATCATAAAACATGGATTTGTAACTAATTATGAATATATATTGATTAAAAATACTTATAAAATAATTTCATTCTAAACAATGCATTGAATAATTATACTTACAAAAAAATCCATGGTCATTCATGATGTTATGATCATTTGCAAAAATAAATGGAATTTTGTTATATTAAATGCTAATTTGAACATACATAATTTAAGACACATTCAATTAATTGGAACTGTAATTATTGCATATTATATATTATTTGTGTTAAATCATGATAAAGGTGATTTGTATCATCTCAGTAGACAATTTGTTCAATGACCTTCCATATGGCTATTCTAATGAAAGACTTTCTTATGTTATAAAATTATACACAAGAAAGAGAATAAGTAAACAAACAAATATATTACATAAAATGAAAAGACAAACATTTAAAATTCATCATAAGACAAGAACCTGCAACTAATTATAGAAATAATATTAATTAATAACAATTACAAAAAATATTGTGCATTGAATAGTGTTGCTTACAAAAATTCATGTTGAAAAAATTCTTCTCATTAATAAATATAGAAATTCTTCTCATTACTCAATAACCTTAACCTTAGTATATTTTGATAAAAACATAAGTAAAAGTTACAAAAGTCTTTTTAGAATGCTATAGAATTCTTAGAGTTTGGGGTTTACAAGCCTTTAGTAAATTTTTATAATAAACACTTAAATAAAAGTTAAAAAACACTTTCTAAAATGTTATAAATTGCTTAGGGTTTAGTGTTAAGAGTCTAGGGTTTATAAGATTTTGGTAAATCCTCTTAATAAAGACTTAAATAAAAGTTAGAATATTTTTTAAGATCTTATATAATAATTAGGGTTTAGGGTTTATAGTTTTGGGTTTGGTGTTTAGATTTTAGGGTTTATAACACTTTAGTAAATGATTTTAATAAACACTTAAATAGATGTTACAATATGTTTTTTAAAATCTTATAAAATTATTAGGGTTTAGCATCTAGGGTTTAGGGTTTATGGTTTAAGGTTAAGGGTTTAGAGTGTAGGGTTAAGGGTTTAGCGTTTTAGGTTTAGAGTTTAGGGTTTAAGGTTTGAGGTTTACAGTTTAGGGTTGAGGGTTTATAACACTTTAGTAAATTATTTTAATAAAAACTTAAATAAAAATGACAAAACTCTTTAAATTGTTATAAAATGCTTAGGATTTAGGGTCTAGGATTTAGGGTTTGAGGTTTAGGGTTTATAAGGGTTCAGTAAATGATTTTAATAAACAATTAAATAAAATTTACAAAACACATTTTAAAATGTTATAAAATGCTTAGACTTTAGGATTTAAGGTTTAGGGTTTGAGGTTTGTGTTTAGAGTTTAGGGTTTAGGGTTTAGGGTTTATAACGCTTTAGTAAAGAATTTTCATAAAAACTGTAGTAAAAGTTACAAAATGATTTTTAAAATGTTATAAAATGATTATGGTTTAGGTTTTAGCATTTAGGGTTTCAGGTTTAGGGTTTAGGGTGGTTTAGCATTTAGGTTTTATGGTTTATAAGACTTTAGTAAATGGTTTTAATAAAGGCTTAAATAAAAGCTACAAAAATATTTTTAAAATGATATAACATTCATAGGGTTAAGTGTTTATGGTTTCGCCTTTGGGATTTGTTGTTTAGGGTTTATAAGACATTAGAAAATTCTTTTAATAAAGAAATAAATAAAAGTTCCAAAATTCTTTTTAAATTGTTATAAAATTCTTCGGGTGTAGGGTTTTGGGTTTTGATTTTGGGTTTTAGGTTTATGGTGTATGGTTTAGGTTTTAGGGTCTATAACACTTTAGTAAATGCTTTTACTAAACACTTAAATAAAAGTTAAAAAACAATTTTTAAAATGTTATAAAATCCTTAGGATTTAGGGTTTATGGTTTAGGGTTTCGTGTTTAGATTTTAGGGTTTAGGGTTTATGACACTTGAGTAAATTCTTTTTATAAACACCTAAATAAAAGCTATAGACTGTTTTTTAAAAATTTATAAAATTCTTAGTGTTTATAGTTTAGAGTTAAGGGTTTGAGGTTTATTGATCGATGCTTATGGTTTAGGGTTTTGAATTTAGGGTTTATAACACTTTCTTAAAATATTTTAATAAACACTTAAATAAAATTTACAAAACACTTTTTAAAATATTATAAAATGCTTAGCATTTATCGTTTAGGGTTTGGGGTTTACGGTTTAGGGTTTGGGGTTTAGGGTGTAGTGTTTAGGGTTTAGGGTTTTGTGGTTTAGGGACTAGGGTTTAAGGTTTAGGTTTTAAGGTTTAGCACTTTATTAAATGCTTTTAATAAACACTTAAATAAAAGTTACAAAACACATTTTAAAATTTCATAAAATGATTAAGGTATAGGGTTTATGCTATAGGGTTTATGGTTTATGGTTTATGGTTTATAATACTTTAGGTAATTATTTTAATAAAGACTAAAATAAAAGTTACAAAATTGTATTTATGGTGACTTTTTTGTGTATGTCAATCTTTGTGCATTTCAATGTTTGGATTTTACTTTCTATGAACAAAATGGTTTGACATGCAATTTTCTTTTAATTTTTATAATTTTCATATGACATATCTTTTGTTGCTTTGAATGGTGTTTTATTGAACTTTACTACATTTTAAAGACCTACCTTCAGTGGTTTCTTAATGAAACTTGGTCCCATTCTGTAGAAATATAAAAACATATCTCTTTGGGATATTTCAATAAGTTATTGAGAGGTTGTGACTTTATACAACATATGAATGTCAAAGTGAGAAAGGGTTACTATAGAATCCTTGATTATGTAACACTCCTATCATATTTCTATTTGTATATTATAATGCCTTCATAAAATTTTATTGCGTATTCTTGATTGAATTATATATAAGCCCTAATATCTACATGTTGTCTAAGTTGATGAATATATATTACCTAAAGAATTATAAAATATGTGATAATTTGTGCTTGATTGTTTTTACATCTGGTTTATTTTCCATATTTTAATATTTGTTATATAATGAAATTATCATATAAGACTTGTTTTAAATATATTAATGACTATACAACTCATTTATGATTATTGTGAGATTATATTCATGTGTATCATCATATCTCGTTTGAAATTTTGAGATCTGCAATCATGAGAAATGATGGTTCTCGGGCTAAGGGTTATTACTTTGAGATTTGTGTCATAGATTTATGGGTGATTTGGAATTATCGTTGGGGATGTTAATGTTGATTTGCACCAATTGTCTCAAATAACCGCTCACATACACTCATATATGGTATCTATTAACGTTTGTGTACCATACCTCATGACTATACAAGTTTGACTTAATCCCTTGGGCTTTCAGGGTTACCAATACCTTGTTGTTTCATTGTTCTTGTTCATATTTTTTACATTTCTATGTAAGTTAGGCTTTGGTGACCCACTCTTTGCTCATTTTCCCTCTATGTTTCACCTTGATTCATGGTTGAAACATTTTGGATTCTAACTGTGGCACTCCTTATCTAGTTTAAAGTCATTTGAGTTGAGATAGCAGAGGCGTATGATGAATGTGAAAATTTGTTCCTCTAGGTCAACTAGTGGGATTTACTTCAGTTTTTTTAGGGTTATCATAAAGGGATTGTCAAGGTTTTCCATCTTCTTTTGATATGAAAAATTATCAAGTGGCTGATCTAGAGATGGCTACAAATATTGATCTCATTGCAACAACTACTCATCTTCCCTTTGGGAGAGAGAAACAGTCTAAAAATTGTTCACTGTGTGACATTCCCTTGAAAAAACTTATCGTCAATAATTTTTGTGGATATCATGTGAAAGGTATGGAAATTTCCTCACCGAAATCTAAATGGCACAATTTAGTGGTTTTTTTCATTAGTATGTTACTTGTGAAGGGTGAAACATACTAGTTCTTAGTTATAATAAAAGGTTGTTAATGGAATTTCTCTTCCATAAACTTAATTTTCCTCTTTATCTATATTAAATGCTAAGTAAAATGTCTTGCACATACCAGTCACGTCACAAGAACTCTAAAAGATCACTCTTTCCCCAGAATTTCATCTATATTCTATTTAGACATCATTTGGAAAAAATAGGGGATGAGTATGATCATTTCCTAGATCAAAATGGTTTTGAAGAACCACAATTAACCAAGTATTTTAATTCCTTAGATATTGAGGCACAAAATCCTTTATTCGGCAATCTTATTCAATCGCCACATCGTCATTCATCATAGAATAATTGTGAAAAATGAGTTCATGTAGAAAACCCTTGTGTTTCAAATGATAATAACATTGAAACCATGAGACCTACTAGTGTTTTCTGAACTAGAAGCATAAACAAGGTTACTACTACCTAACATATGGAATTAAAATAGGAATTTAGGGATAAAAGGGAAGTGAAACCCTCCAGGGTAAGTCTTTGGGCCAAAATTTTACCTAAAGAACCCGCACATGAAGAAGAGATCAATCAATCAGAACAAAACCCTCTATCTGAAGTTAAGATTAAACAGATCCAGAGAAAAAATTCCTGAGCAAGGCAAAAGAGACAATAGAATACTCCTAGAAATGATGTGTTTTTCCATATTGATGCTCATCCTGAAATCTTGCCAAAATGAAATAGGCGATATGTCTAAGATAATTTGGGATTTTTGTGTTGATGTCACTTTTTATCATGGTAGCCTCAAACCAACATCCATTTGAATGAGGCTAAAGTAAGAACATGTATTGGTGCCGACAAAACTTGTTGATTGTCCCATGTCATGAAAAGTGTATTAGTGAGCTTGTCCATCAAAATAAGAAAGTCAAAACTTAAATTCAAGATAAGGAAAGACACAGGGAACAAAAATCTTCCAATACTAAAAATAAATCTCAATCTAAAGATATACATATTATTACCAATTATATCTTATAAAGAAGATGGTTCTAATCCTGATAAGTAATGACTTTATTTTTATCTATGATAAGGATTTTTCAAGTTTTCAATGTATGTGTCTATTTTTCTTTATTGTACTAAATTTAAAAAAATGGAAAATACAAAATCCATGATTTCGTAGCATCCCTATATTGTTATCCATATAAATGCGTAATATAAGTATTGTTAGTTGTAACAAGTCCTCCATATTCACTGGATGGTGACCTTATACGCCACAATGGACAATAACTAAGTTATAAAGGAGAAAAGTAATAAAGAGGAAGTATAGGTCATAAAGGAGAGAAGTCATGACCTAAATGATTACATTGTACATATTTCTTATTACAATAATAGGCCTGTTTTTTTCAGAATAAGCGTCTCACACTTTCAATTTAATTATTATCAATTATTAGGTGAATGTTAGAGATTTAACCTTTATGGAATATGCTAGAATGGTCATAGTAGTATTCACATATCAAGGGCTAAGATTTATGTCCAAGTTCATTATGCTTTTTTAACTGATTGATCTCAAATTGTTTAATTAAAGAAAACATCATATCAACATATGTCACATTGGACATGTGGTATTAATAAGCCATCACATTGGCCCATAGTGTTGTAAGAAGATATATTTACTTGAGTTAAGAATTTCCATGGTAAAGTAGGGATAAGAATTTAAAATAAATTTATAATTTAGTTAACTTTTATGACTCTTTTTTATGATTCTTCTCATGGATTAATGTGTATACAAGTCATTTAATATATAAGGTTGCACTAGTTCAGAAGAAAAAAAACTAGTAAAAGTTCTTATTATCGGGGGTTTAGTCCTGTTGAGTTGGTAATGTGAGATGTATAATGGGGTATGTGTTCTGATGCTTATCATAGATTAAAGTCTATACAAGTCATTTAATATATATCATTGCACTAGTTCAAAAGAAATAAAACTGGTAAAAGAAAGTTCTTATTATGGGGGGTGTTGTCTTGTTGAGTTGTTTCTTGTTATATGGTACTCATTTGAAATACAACATCAACACAAGGATAAATACAATGTAACCTTTGATCTTTTTAGTAGACATCACTTTATATATAAATACAAAATTGTTCTCAAAATGGCAATGAATCTACTCTATAGTGGGCATGCATACCATGCAAATATATTTGTATATGTCAAGTACATAATCTGTGGTATAGTGAAAAGGAATAATCTTTTAAATCATATAGTGCTCTAGAGTAAATTATGGTTGTTTGGAAAATACAAGGATGCAAGATTGGAGAATAGTTTTCTCAAAGGAATAGATTCTCTAAACTATGAATTTTCTTTCTCGCCTTCTAGGATAAACTTTTAGTTGTTGAATATGTATAAAAACTAAAAAAATTAACAAAATATATCTAAAATTACAACAACAACAAAAATAAAGGTGAAGCAAGAACCAAAAGACAATCAAAATTCTTTCTACACTTTAAACCATACAAAGTAAAGTGTGCATGATATTTTGAGAAGACTCTATTATAAATAACCATACAAAGCAAAGTGTGCACGGTATTTGAGAAGGCTCTATACTAAAAATATTTAAACACGCAAATCCAATAACCAAAATAAGATAGATTATCTCACTCTCCATATCATTAACAAAAAGTGGTAAACACTGGAGTAATTCACTATAAAATGTAATTTCAAATATTTAAAACCTTTGTATTAATGTACGTATAAAATATTTCAAATGTATTTAAATTATCAATATTAAGAAAACTAACACATTTTTAATAGAAATTTACATACTAGCACAATTATATAAAATTAATGGCTAGTGACTACTAATACATCTCATGTGGGTAAAACTTAAAAAATTATGAAATTAACTATTTTATTATTATTATTATTATTATTATAAGTTAAATATATACTTATTTCAGAAAGCATAGAAGAAGATGTTTATCAATGAAGGAGTTTCTTAATGTATAAATAGGGTATGCAACAATACATAACTCATTTAATATGAAACTTTCTCATATCATATTTAATTAATTAATCAGTTTCACTAAAATGACAAAAAAAAACATAACTACCTTGCACATAAATCTGAGTCCTTGATTTGAGTATACCACTAAAACAATCATGAAAGATTTAATGGTCCTAACATAAATATAATAATGATAAATAATTAAATTAAAGTTGTGGAATCTTTATTCTATTTTAAAAGAAACATGTTTATTGACATAATTAATTTTGGCTTCACCTTAACTTTGAGTTACCAATCACATTTGAAATAGTAAACATATAATTTGATATTAAAAACTTGTAATTTTCAAACTAAAAAATGCATGTCAAAATTAAGAGTAAATCTATCATTATTGACACCTAAATAAAGACATGTAAAAAATGTATTGAAACCTAAATGAAAATATGATATTAATATATATATATATATATATATAATAATATATATATATATAATTCAATACATAAAAATGAAATAACATAGAGAAATGAAACTAGCTTTATTTGGTTACTTATAGTAAGCTTGAACAAGTAGCTCTCTTTCATCACTTATAATAACTTTAAAGAAATTTTAATAGTTGATAATAGGAAGCAGAAAACCATAAAAGATTACACTACTCTAAATTACATAAAGTATTTGTTGCCTAAAATATCACTTATAATAACTTTAAAGAAATTTTAATAGTTGATAATAGGAAGCAGAAAACCATAAGAAGATTACACTACTCTAAATTACATAAAGTATTTGTTGCCTAAAATATAATTCTCAATAATTAAAACTTAACATTTCCAATTAAAGAAAACCAAAACCGAAAAAGAGTAATTCAATTATATTGATATTGAAGTTACATGAAAAATTAGCTAAGAAAGAAATAAAAACATATCACGAGCTTTGTTTCTATACCACCATTGCTTCTCCCATTAACCCTTTAATATTAATTGAATTGGTGACGGAGAAAATATGCTCAATTATATTAATCTAATATTAATTGAATTGCTGACGGATAAAAGATGATAAATTATATTAATTAAATTGTTGACCACCAAAAGCGTATCAATTATATTGAATGAATTAATAGGGAAATACAAACATATAACGAGCTGTCTCTCTACAGTTACTGCTTATAATATTAATTGAATTGCTGACCTCCACAAGCAGTGTAGGACAAAAGCCGTGTGCCAAGATTACAGAAAGTACTATATACTGAAAATTCAAATTGAAGTTTGAACTTTCCAAATTTGAACGCATGCGGATAGATGACGTAGTTGCGTAGATAATTTATTGAAAATCATTTCTTGAAAAGAAAACCCAACTTTATATAACTAAAATTCAAATTGAAGTTTGAACATTCCAAATTTGAACACACGCGGATACATGACGTGGTTGAGTAAATAATTTATTGAAAATCATTTCTTGAAAAGAAAACCCAACTTTTTATATGAAAATTTCAAGAAAAACATCTCATGTTTTTTCGTTAAACTATGATCCACTCTTCCTTTAACGGATCACATCTTTTTTCAGATACATTGCTTTTTCCAGATATTAGGGATCGCTTGTAACTTTGAAATACATGATGTTCTCTTCTATAGTCGAAAGATCTCTTCTATCTATCATGTGTATTTGATCTTCTAAAACACCCGAAAAAACACTTCCAAAATTAACACACTTCCTCTTCTACATATCATCTCTTTGTCTGCCTTTCATGTCACAGCCTTTCATTGTCTGGAAAAAGCTGATAGGTACTTGGAGTACCATCTCCATCTTCCAATTCATACATGCTGTGATGCCGACATTCCCAAACCTAACTGTTAACTCCTTGAAAGTAACTACTTCCTCGTTCTTTTGAGTTGAGCGGTTGAGGAAACTGAGATCTCGATTATCTTGAGGAAATTGAGATCTCGATTTAGTCGTATTTATGGGCGCACAAACAATAAATCAAAATTAAGTTAATATATTGATACTACTGTTTCTAGAAGCAAATGTCTTATTTCTGAAATACAGTTTAATCATTGAGGGTTAACTATTCATATAATTTTTCGTTGAGCACAATTTAGTGTTCTTGCCAATTCCACTCAATAGTTGAGCCGAGGTTGCCTGCAAAATTTGTCATCGACGGCCCCGGTGTGGCAATCAAATAAACGAAGATTTGCTCAGTTGCGTGTGCATGTGTACTTACCTAGAGGCTTTCGATCTTGCAACGTCTAGGTAAATCCGTATATCAAGAAAATATGCACTGTCTGGTTATTTTTTGTACCGATTCAAATAATTATTTACCTCGTAGTTAGTCATATTTATGTGTAAGGCACTGATTTCTTTTCCGCCATAGTAAATCATGACGGTTTATCTTCTCTGCTATGACGGTTTATCTTCCATGGCAGAGATGGCTTTGAATTCATCGAACTCACCATGCGATGCCTGCAAATTCCTAAGAGAAAGTGTAGAAAGTGTGCAAATTTACCAATGCTCACAAGATCTTCGCAGCCAGCAACGTGGACAAAATTATCAATGATTTGGAGAGTCACCAGTGGGAGAGCAAGCCGAAGCTCGTTATGGGTGGGTTGGAGCAATCTGCATCCGCCAGAGATAGGTGCAGCAGCTACAGAAAGCATTGGCGACTGTTCATGCAGATCTCCTTCATTACATCTCTGCAGTGGAGCCTGTTCTTAATCTACAGACTCCACGCTGCCAGCTTATTCCAAAGTTCACATGATTCATGCCGCAGGTAGCGAACAACAACAGGAAAATTTAATGGAATTTTCTAATTCTAGAGAAGAGCTACAGCTGAATAAAGAGCAGCTTCTAGAATTGGCCTTCAGAATCGGCGGTTCCTGGATGCTGGCCTGGCTGCGCTAGGTATGATAAATCATGCCTATGCCATCGACTACGGTAGGGGCAGCAGGCCAAGAAATTTTTGTATTTGCATTTTGGAAGTGTTTTGTCTGGTGTATGTCAATGTTTTTTGTGCCTGTGATTCTGTTAGTTATTTTGTTTTTCTTTGTATGTCTCTGAGTTGTGTGTATGTACCTTGTAGCTTTTGAATAAGGAAGAGTGGATCTGAATTTGACCAAGACGATCAGGGATGTAAGGATGATATTTGTTACACCCATGACAGGTATTTATTTCATATTCTTATTCATGTTTTATTCTTTTGTTTTGATTGCATAAATTAGAATAGAATTTTCAATTTTCTTGTTCTTTATTTCTACTTTACCTCCTTCACTACTTCCTTACTGTTAATTTTTTTAAATCTTTGTGCTCTCTTATTGCTCTTTACATCTCATTAATATCTTTTTGCTCTTGGTTCCACAGGCAATTTCATTAATTTTTCTTAATTTTTAGTTTTTTTTCAACCTTTTTTCTCTCTTCTTGGTCCTAAACCCTTTAGATCTTTTTGCTCTGTTCTATTTGATCTTATTGCAATATTATTTGTCATAAAGTTTTGAAAGCATTTTTAATTCTGGATTTTATACAATATTTGAATTTTTTTCCTAGTATGACTGTAAATTGTTTCTCAAACTCTGCTAAAGCTTTTCATAGGCAACTCTATATCATTCCCTATTTCATCTTTCCAGTTTTTTTGCTCTTCCAACCCTTTGCATTTACTTCAGAATTGATGAATCCTACTACCACCTTCATAACCTTAGAGACTCCTCCACATATCTTGACTATCTACTTCAACTGGTTAGGAGGTAGTTGCTTCTCACTATCATCATCCATTGTTTTCTTGAAAGGATCTCATGCCTCTTCTTCAATAGGCTATAATTCTCTTTTTACTCCTTATTCTTAGGGAGTCCCTCAACATCAATTCAATTTAGGTATTTTAAATTTTTATATAAACTATTTCCTTACATTTCATTCGTTATTTTTTCTTTTTCTTTTTTTAAATATTTGATTTATTCAATAAATAATTATATTAATTTGGTTTATATATAACAAATAAAATTAATATCATATAATTAAAGCTGTTCTATATTCTATCTTATTTGATTTATGTCATTTATATTTATATGGTTATTAGTGTTTTTTTTACTTAATTCTTTTATTTGAATTGTTTAGTTATATTTGTGTTTGTATAATTATTTATTGATTTTAAATTATACAAGAATATTTTTGTAAATTAAATGTTTTGATTTATAACTTATTATTCTATTGTATGTAATTAATTTTTTTTTGGAAATGGGATGATATAAGATAATTTATTCATGAGTATATTTTTATTTTTATTTTTATAAGATATGTGAAATGAATGCGGTTGTTTATTTAAATGTGAAAAGAGGCATAATTTTTTTTTTTTAAATGTACCCATAAATTGTATTTTTTTATAATATGATATATTTGTTAGATGAAATGACATTAATATTTATGTAGAGACATCGTTTTTTATTTATAACGAAATGTATATGTTGGTGTATTTTATGTGTTTGTTAAATGAAAGCAATTTTTGTTTGTTTATGTGATATGATTGTTGTGCTTTTGCTAATCAGATAATATGATTGCATTGAAAGAAAATATGATGTTGACAATTGTTTGCATGTTTAATGTGTATATATTTTGGCATGTATTTGTTTTATTCTTTTAAGATGATATAATAATTGTGCTTCTTAGATAATATGACGATAATTGATTTCTGAATTATAAGATGTTTTTCTAGCTGCATGATGTGGATTGTATTTGTTAAATGATATGATTATGATAATGATGATTATGCTTTTTTGTTAGATGTCATGCTTTATGTTGTTTAATGATATGATGCTGATAATGAGAGAGAGAGAGAGTAGGGAGAGAGGGGCAGGGGGTGAGAGAGAGAGAGAGAGAGAGAGAGTAGGGAGAGGGGGAGAGAGAGAGGGAGAGGGAGAGGGAGAGGGAGGGAGAGTGACAGAGGAGGTAGGGAGAGGAGGAGAGATAGAGCGATATATATATATATAGAGAGAGAGAGAGAGAGACAGAGAGAGACAGAGAGAGAGAGACAGAGAGAGAGGGGGCAGGGAGAGGGAGGAGGGATATACAGAGAGATATAGTTAGGAGTTGAGGGCGGGAGAGGGTGAAGGTGATATGGTGGGAGAAGGGAAGAGGGAGAGGGAGGGAGTGTGTTGGGGAGGTAGGGAGAGTTGGAGAGATAAAGTGATAAAGAGTGAGAGAGAGTGAGAGAGGGAGGGAGGGAGAGGGAAAGAGAAGAGAGGGGCGAGTGTGGGATAGAGAGAGAGGGCGAGAGGAGAGTAATATGGCAGGAGAGAGAGAGGTGGAGGGAGAGGAGAGAGAGCCAGAGCTATAGAGAGAGGGCGAGGGGAAGAGAGAGGGAGAAAGGGAGATAAAGGGGCAGAGAGATGGGGAGAGGGTGAGGGGGAGATAGGGGGACAAGGAGAGAGATAGAAAGAGGGTTGGACATAGTTGGAGAGGAAGAGGTGGAGTGAGAGCTGGAGGGGAAGTGAGCAGGAGAGCAGGACGGGGTGACAGGACGGGGTGACAAAGGGGCAAAGAGATATAGAGACGAGGAGGAGAGGGAGATATAGGGAGTGGGTTATATGGATAGATAGATAGATAGACAGAGAGAGAGAGAGGGGTGGATAGAGCAGGACACTTTAGTAAATTCTTTTAATAAACACTTTAAAAAAATTTACAAAACTCTAAAATTCTTAGGGTGTAGGTTTTAGGGTTTTGGGTTTATAACTCTTCACTAAATTGTTTTAATAAACATTTAAAAAAAGTTACAAAACACCTATTAAAATGTTATAAAATGTTTAGGGTTTGGGGTTTTAAAATGTTACAAAACACTTGTTAAATTGTAATAAATTGCTTAGGGTTTAGGGTTTATAACAATTTAGTAAATTCTTTAAATAAACACTTAAAAAAAGTTACAAAAATGCTTGTTAAGATGTTACAAAATACTTAGGGTTTAGGGTTTAGGTTGGGAGTGTCAGTATTAGGGTTTAGGGTTTATGGTCTATAATGCTTCAATAAATTCTCTTAATAAACACTTATAAAAATGTTAAAGAATGGTTTTTAGTGTTTAGGGTTTTTTTGGGACTTTTAGGGTTTAGGGTTTTTTAGAGTTTAGGGTTTAGGGTTTTTTAGGGTTGAGGGTATTTATGGTTTATGGTATTTTTAGGGTATTTACGGTTTTTTAGGGTTTAGGGTTTGTAGTTTAAGGTTAAGGTTTTAGGGATTATGGGTTTAGGGTTTATAGAACTTAGGTAAATGGTTTTACTAAACACTTAAATAAAAGTTACAAAACACTTTTTAAAACATTATAGAATCCTTAGGTTTTAGGATTTGAGGTTTACGG
>APFE030858542.1:5855-23635 GCA_000404065.3 Pinus taeda
AAGGGAAGCACCAATAATGGCGTTGATTGCCTTAATCGACCACCAGTCATGGCGCTGATCATTGTGCTTGAATCAGGTAGGAATGAGACATCAGGGTGGCCACATCTTTACAAGAGCGATCCAGAATTTGGCACCATATACCAGACACTCTTGGAAGGGAAGCAAGTTCCAAATTTTCACCTTTAGGATGCACTGTTATGTGACGTGGGATACATCTCTATTCCTTTAAGTGAGTGTGCCAATATGATTTTGGAGGTTCACTACAGTTGGATCGCTAGACATTTTGGAGTAGAGAAAACATTAGCGGTATTGTAGAAGTATTTTTATTGGCCAAAACTTCGTTAGTATGTTGGAAAGTATATTAGATCCTGCACTGCTTGTGCCATTTCCAAACCAACCATAAAGAAGCAAGGCATGTATACTCCTTTACCTACTCCTAGCCGACCTTGGGAATCTGTCTCCATGGATTACATGTCGAGCCTTCCTTCTACTAAGCACGACAATGATTGTGTTTTCATGTTTGTCGACAGATTCTCTAAGATGGCCATCATGGTGGCCTACAAGAAGAGTATCACAACAGAGGCCGCCACTAAGCTCTTCTTTGAGCGAGTGTAGGTACACTTTGGGATCCCACAGTCCATTGTGTTTGATCAGGACAACAGATTCCTGAGTGCATTTTGGTCAAGTCTCTGGTCCATGCTGGATACAAAACTTACTAAGTTCGCGACTTTCCATCCCCAAATTGATGGCCAAATAGAGGTTGTGAACAAGATGATCGTACACATTCTGTGCATGTACAACTCGAAGCATCCATGCACGTGGGATGAAAGTCTCCTCTGTGTCCAACATAGCTACAACAGAGCTCTCCACAATTCAACAAGCCACAACCCCTCTTAGGTAGGGTTGGGATTTCATCCATTATGCCCCATTAATGTGGCCATACCATTTGTAGCCACTCAGGTAGATTCAACTTACATTTAGTTCAAAGCTGAAAGGGCTAAAAACTTCATTGAATACATTCAAGACATCCACCAATAGGTCCATGATATATTGGACAAAGCCAATGCTAAGTACAAGAAGTGTCATGATCAACATCGACTACCACACAAGTTCCAGGTGGGTGACAAAGTTTGGCTACATTTGCAGAAGGAGGGCCTTGCTACACCCGACCACAAGCTTCACCCGCATCGATATGGGCCATATCCCATAACCAAGGCCATCGGTGAAAATGCCTTCGATCTCAACATCCCACCGTTCCTTGGTCTCACCCATTGTTCAATGTAGATCACCTTTGGCCATACTTTCCACCATTGTTGGACACATCCGACATTGTAGAACAAATCACACCAACAGAGCTCAACTCGAACTACATGGAATAAGCCACAATTGATCAGATCATGGACACACATATCAAGAACACTCACCAAAAGAGGATACGGTTATATCGAGTTGTCAAAGCATTCTAATTCCTTTACCAGGGCAAGTCGTTCACTAAGGACTAGGTTCAACATAAATTTTCTCACCACATGGAGGCTCTGCACGCAATGGGGACCATCGTTGCCTAAGGTGGGAGGAATGATCCAAGTGGATATTGGTGGCCACCCACCTATTCCACCTAGACCCCCCATTTAGTTTCATTTGTTTCCTTGTTCATTTCAACATTTACTATTTTTAGCAGTTTTTCGGGTTCTAAACTTCTGGAGTAGTTTTGACTCCCTAAACGATGTTTTTTGTGTCCGCTGCAAGCCCATAGCCATATGCTAGGGCTTATTGTGAAACCTATGTACTTGACGAGACCTTTCCAACAAGGTATTATACACGCCAAACAGAGATAATATGACCCAGTTATGACCCCAGGAAGTTGGTTTCCCAACTAACCGTAATGAGGCCCATAAGCTCTTGGTGTTACGTCTCCTAGGGTTAGGGTTTTAATTGTTTAAGGTTTTCTCATGTTTTCCAATAATAAATAGGCCCTTGAGCCTCATTGTAACATAGTTATAGGCATGCAACCACCATATCTCTTCTTAGAGTGCCGAGCTATCTTATTTCCATTCGGTTTGTAAGTATAGTTCAATATTTTTCTATTAATGAAATGCAATGTTTTTCTCCCAGATCTTTGTGTTTATGATTATATCTATAAGTTGTTGCATTCCTGTTTAAGTTCAGAACAGAGGATCAATTGGAGGAGGATCTAAGGGATCCAAAGGCTCCATGGGATCATCAATATATCAGTCTCAGACTTGGGCACAGAAGGACCATCTAGAATATCCATATCATCATTCTTCTTAGGAGGAGGAGGTGGAGGAAGGTCCCTTGCTTTTCCAAGGGCGACATATACATTGAATGTAACATCCATGCTAATTTCAAGCTTCCTTTGACCAAGAATATCCAACAAACGTACCGTTTCTTCCTGTAGCTTCCAATTTGTTCCTTTTTTCCTTTAGCACATGGAAATACATGTGACATCCAAATATATCGAGATGACCAATGTCGGGCTTGAAACCTCTAAACACTTCTTCAGGGGTCTTGTTTTCTAAGCTTGACGATGCACCCTATTTTGAACATATACAACAACATATGAAGCTTCGACCCAAAGGAACTTCGGAATTTTTTTATCATGGAGCATCGTTCAAGTAGCTTCTACTATAGACCTATTATTCATTTCAGCTAGACCATTTTGTTCAAGAGTATATAGTGGGCTCCAGTATTGCAGCAATAATGCTGCAACTCCTGGGGCTTCCTTCTTTACTTTTATCAACACAGTAGTTTGTAACAAACTTGGAAGCAACAACGCTGTATGCACAAGTACTAGCTCTTACTGCAGGCTGTCACTTGATCAGCTGGCGCAAGTTCGCTAGGAGCTTAAGCCAACTTCCATGAGTTCTCAGAAGAAGATTTAACTGTGATGAAAGGAAACTAACTCTATAGGGGCTATTCTACTTGCAGAAAGAGAATGAAAACTGAAATGAAACACAAACCCTAGTAAGCCCTAGCAAACCCTAGTTTACCCACTAACCCTACTTTTACAAGAAAAGAGATGGAAACTGTTGAAATGGGGGCCATTTACTACTGAAAAGGTAAATTGCATTTATGTAAGCTACTTCTGAAAATAAATGAGAAGAAATCATTTTTTGTACTTTTGAGTGTTTTTATGTGAAATTATTATGCTTGTGATTTATCTGGTTGTGACTGTGCAGAGGTTTGGTGGCAAAGGAAGATGGAGCTGGCTTTTTTAAAGGGTGAGGAAGGTGTGGAGAGGTCCTAAGAAGCCCCTAGTACCCTTTTGAAGACTTCCATTGTAATTAGACTTTGAAAAACCACTTGTAGGAAATTCTACAGGAGGCTGCAGGGGATCTACAGGAGGTTCCACAGGAGGATCTACAGGAGGAGGCCGAAAGCTGTTTTTGGAGTTTTGAAGGTGGAAAAATGATGGGAAAGGGGAAATGAAGGCTGGATGAAGGTGTCTAGAACTTGTCAAGGAAGGTCAGGGACAAATGTGATGGTTGGATTTGTTCAAAATGGCAAGAAAGTAGCTTTATGGAAAAAAAACGCAGGAATTAGGGCAGATTGGCGAAATGTTGCGAATGAGCTGGGGAATCTATGAGAAGTGAGATGGTGTTGGCTGTTTTATGGAGGGATGATGATTTGGGATGTCCTACAAGAGATCCGCACATTTACTTATCAAAACTGACCAAAGAGAACAAAAAACAGAGTTTTGTCTAGCTTGACCTAATTTCTGACCTACAACTAGAAAACGCTGAATAATACCTTATGAACAGAAAAGCATGCAAGAGAACTATGGTATGGTATAAAAGGACATGAAATGATCTAAGCAATTGAATCTGAACCAATATTAACTTTTCCGAATCAAAGTATCACACTAACAGTTGCATGGAAGATCAAAAACTGTGTTTTTGGTGGCAAAAGTAGTGCCTTGACCTCAAATCATAGTCCCAAGAAGGGAGAAAGGAGATCAATGCCTGTTGTTAGCCTTTTTGGATCCTTTTCTATCACTGCAACAACTTACTTAAGCAAATTGAAACAAAAATAACTATACTAACCATAAAAAACAATCTAATCTGATGAAGTAAAATGAATCTATGCAACAAAAATTAACTCATGAATGGAAGCAAAAACATATAAGTACACAAAGAAGGTGCTGGGTAGCTTGGTTTGGGCCCTAACCCAAGAGCTTCATCCCTCTGAAAGAGATTAGTGCTGGCTCAAAAACCATTTCATCTTTATTTATCAAAAATAGCAGTTACATCCCATAAACTGTTCTCAAAAGGAACTCGAAAATACGCTGAACAATGTGTTGCACAAAAGTGCAAAAATATACTAATAAATGGCTAACCTACTGAGGCTCAAAGCCTTCTTATTTATACAAATGGGGACTTCCAACAGTCCTCCTAAAATCAAGGAACTCGGCTTCCTAGAACTGAAGATAAACAACAGTCCTATTTGACTTGCTCGGCTGCCCCTTGGAATCATCAATGCGGGCCTTTGTGCTCTGAGTTGCTGATGGATGATTCAAGGAAAGGGGTCATTAATGAAGGAGACACCCCCCTACAAGTCCTCTTCCCTCTTTTCCTTGAGTTTGGCTACCATTTCTCATAACTTCCTTGTCTTTGTCCAAAATTGTCCAAAAGATCTATATAAAACACTCATTAGACTACATGGCAAAGTGAATAACCCAATTCACTCCATTAGCATAAATATATTCAAAAACATGCAACAAACTAATGAGAATGGTGGATTAAGTCGAAATAAGAGGCAGAATGAGCCCATATAGTTACCCATTTTTGGGGCTCATCATCACCCCCCTGCTGAATGGGTTGCTCATCCTCTGAGCAACTAATCTAACTCTTCATCTTTAATTGCTCTGACAGATTCCCTGACATCCCAAGCCTCTGATGTGATGTCTTCCTCTCTATCATGGAAACCTACTTTCCTATCCACTTCTTCCCATTTTTTCTATTCTTCCTCCTCCTTAACTCCTTCCAACAGTCTTAACAGCAGTGGAGGACTGAATTTAAGACCAATCCAGTTGGCTTTCAAATTTTGCATTGAGTGCTTATACAGGGGCACTCTTCTCATGGATTCCCTCATTCTGTTTGGGGAGTGATACTCCCTGATCTTTAGGCTATATGGAAATGTATTCCACCTTCTCATGCAGGCATGAAGGCAGTCATCGGCAAACAATCTCTCCATATCCTCGAAAAGAGCAATAGCCTGTGTTTGCTTGTCAACATAGTCAAGGAGAACTTGAGGATTAGTTGCAAGGTGTTGGTGGGCATAGATGAGAGCCAAGGGTTCTGCTCTAATCATCAGGGGCTCACTTAGCTCTTTTTCCATTATTTTCTGAATTTCCACTACTCTCTTTTCTTCATGGCTCATCCACAAAGGCATAGCCATTAGTTGTAAGTCTCCCGATGCAGCATTTGGATTCTATAAATTCATGTTAGTAAGTGCCATGTTGTGTAGGTAAAATTCTGCTAGCTTTGCTTTATCCTCAGTTGAGCTATGATCACATAAATGCATAAATTGGCCATAATATTGAAATGGTATTGTGCCCCTCTGGGTTAGTGTTTTAATCTGAAATTGGAGCCACTGATATTTAAGGTACAATGCATATGATTTGGTTGGCTGCCTACACTGCAATGCCTCCATTGCCCAGCTAGCTATGCAGGCTAACTGGGCTTCTTTTTCCTGTAGCTGCCTTTTCAAAATCAGCACTTTAGTTTCTGCCTGGGATTCTTTTTATTGATGTTGTTTCATTAGTGTCTCACTATCTTTCTATGATTCTTCTTCTTGTTGATGTCTCTCTGTTGCCTCACTATCTGCCTGGGGTCCCTTTTTTTGTTTTTGTCCTTCCAAAATTGACAGCTCATTTTCTCCTTGAGGTTCCCTTTCTTGTAGCTGCTTTTTCAACAATTCATTTTCTTCCTGTAGTTGAGCTCTTCTGATGCTCCCTCTATGCCTTACCATGCTCAATTCTCTGCTCATTTCTCTCAACTTGTTTTCCATGTGCCCTATGTCTTCGACCCCTTTGGATTTTGCAATCTGCATCCAAGTGTGGGTATTGACTCTTTCCTTCTCTAGTTCGAAGAAAAGAGGCATTGCAAATTTCTGTGGGATAATCTTCCCACCTTCTAGAAGGTTGTAGTAGGAGCCTAAGTTAGGTTGAGGTCCAGGCTCTGGTATCTCTTTTGCCTTACCTTCCTCTTGGGATTGTTCTTCTGCCTTCTTTTCCAATTTTTTCAGTTTCTTTGAGCTTAGCCAATGTCTCCTATAGAGAGGGTTGTGCCTCCTGTAGGACTGCTTTAGAGTCCATTAATTTGATTCTTTCCTTCCAGGTGGAGGTCTTAGGACTTCCTCTCTAATAAATGATGGAGATTTTGGAGGGAGATTCCTCCTTTGTTATAGTAGGTGCATCCTCAATGATAATGGGTTCTTTCGAAGGTGGCTGGGGCTTGCCTACCTTGATTCTGGTGCTCCTCCGAGATTTGAAATACATAGATGTCTATCTTTTTCTTTTCCCTTTTTTCTTAGCTGGAGTGCTAAGTGCAGTAAGAACAACTGCTTCTTCCCTTGCTAGTGTCTCAAGAGACACTTATTCTCGCTGTTTTTCTTCTTCATCCTTTGCAGTTTTGCCTGTGTCTGTTATTTCTAATTTTGTTTATGCTGTCTCTGGTGGTGTTTTCTTCTTTTCTTGCTGAGTGTCTGCCTTTCCTATGGCAGTCTTTTTCTGAGCTGTCTTGGGATTCTTCTTCTAAGCTTTTGTCCTCTTCCTCTTCTCTACTTTTGATGTTGTTTTCTTCTCTGCTTTAGGTTCAACTATGATTGTGTCATGTTTCTCCTCCTCTCTCTATTTTCTTCTTTTTCTTCTTCTGATTGAATATTCTGTTCTTCCTCATGGATTTCCTTCTCAAGTTCCTCTTTCTGCTCCTCCTATTCACTGCCAGATGGACTAAGGTCATCAGTGAGAGTTTTTATGTCATCTTCTCTCGTCATGTTCTTGAAAATTTCCCAAGCTATAGGGATTCTGTATGTGTGGAGGGCATCCTCTACCAGCAATTTAATGAGCCCATGGTGGGCTAGTTGGTTTGGAATCCCTGCATTCAATTTGGTGCCACATTCTATCAAAGATTGGAGGAGAAAATATGGCAAACTGAGTTTTCTAGATGCAAGCAGGTCCATTCCATATCTTAATTCATGAAATAATATGAAGTGATAACAATAGAATATACTGTATCTTCCTTCACAGGAGATATATTTCATGATTTGGTAGCTAACCTCACCCCATGGATGAGGTATACTTGTCCTTCTGATCCTATTCTTATCCTCTACAGGATGTTCATCAGGCTGGAAAAATGTCTTTTTAGCAACCTGTCATAATGGTTTTTCTTCCTTGCTCTATGGGAGCCCAAGTGGAAGACCTGTAATTCTGTTGATGAATTCTGGTGTAAGCTCTATGGTTAGACCCCTGAAACTGACTATAGCATGGGTCTTTGAATGGGGTCTTAAAGACATTAAAAATTCCGCTGTAATTTCCTCATCATACCCATGAAATTTTTCAAAGAAAGGCATCCAATTTTCCCTGCTAAACAGAACTACGACTTCTGGGTGTTCATGCAATTTTGTGGAGTTCAGAGGCTCCTTTCTCATAAAACTCCCTGGCATGATGTTTAGTGACTGCTGGAAATTCTCAAGTGAGGAGGAAGGCAACAAATTTTCAAACTCGAAAACAGAGGAACAATTGAGGTTTTTTCTGGAACCAGAGAGAGTTTTTCGTGTTTCTTCCTTTGAACAAAAATAAATGTTAATTTTCTTGCTCTTCAGACTCTGTTCTCAACCTTACTTTACTTCTCGGGCTATTGGAGGAAATCAATATTTTTCTAAAAAAACAACACAGAGAGCAAGATAGTGTTTTTCCTTTTTCACAAAATAAATAGACTTTCCAATGCAAATTCACTTCTTTACAGGCTTGATTTTCTATGGTTGCATCCCTTCTTTACACAGCAGAATACCCCAGAGGAGAAAGAGACAGAATTTCAGGGCAGAGAGTAAAAATGGAGAGATTGGATATATATTTCAAAAAAACACAGGTAAACTTCTTGTTCTGACTTTTCCTCTGTTTTTAACTCAGTACTTCGCTCCAAATCCCATCATCTTTTGTGGATATATAACATGCAGAGTGGGTTTTCCGAGCCTACCTTCTTTCGAGTTCGAATTTGGAAAATATTTTGAATTTTCCTTCTGCAAAGCTGCTCTCTGGCCTTCCTGTAGAAAGGCTCTTGTAGACTGTATTTCCGCTTCTGTAGAGTGCGATAATGCTCCTGTAGAGCCTGATAAGCGGAGGGTTTTGAAAATTGGCAGAGAGCGACTGCTTCGAGGTTTTGAAGGTGGTAGGTAATTTGTTGCAAATGAGAACTCGTCGATGCAAATGAAAACAAAAGGCGGTGGAGGCTTCTACTACAGCGCACTTAAGCTTATGGCGTGATTTGCGGTGACAAGGTGAGGTGGCAAGAAGGGTATGTTATCCCCATCTAGATAGTTGGTCCACACTCTAGTGCCATTATGATATTTTAGGTCACCTGCCTGTAATCACTTCCATCATTCCCATTATACGCCACCACTACTACCGGTTCTGATTTTCTCTTCCCGAGTTGACGGACCGCACGTGCTGACTGTGCCTTCTGAACTTTGTTTGAATTGGACGAGGCTTGGTTGAATTGGATGAGGGTGGCCAGTTAGCTGGCCACCAATTTCATTTAATCACAACCATCTCAATGGTTCATGCAGTTTCTAGATAATATTCATGAAACAGAGGAACAATTTTAGCCTCTTACCTGTTAGTCACTATCGTGCTCTGCATGCTCAAATTTTGGTACTTTGTTTTTTTTATTGCCACTGTTGTTGGTGCTCGTGGCCTGTGAACTAGTGGCTTGGCTACCTTATGCTGGTGATTTTCGATCAGGAATGGCTCCTTGCACATTGCATACATCTTGGCTGCATTGACCTTGCCTCTGGAGCTTGTTTTTTAAAGGGATCAGCTGTTACAGGAATCCTGCAGGATTTCCTATAGCTATTTCTCCCTCTAAAATTCCTGGCTGATGCTTGAGCAGGGACTGAAGAGACAACTGAGGAAGGTGCTGAAGGAAAGGAAAAGTAGCTGGAATCCATCAAGTAATAAATAAGTGAAGAATGCTGCTATTTTATTCATCATTTTTTCTCTTTTTAAAAAAACAAAAGAAACAACATCTCTGTGTTTTCTGTGCAGAGAAGGAAAAGACGAGTGGAAATGTAGGTGTGTAGGGATGGAATGGAGAATTAGGAGGATGAATGGTGGCAGGGAGGTCCATAGGCCTTCTAGACAAATTTCTAGCCCTCAGATTATTTTATGAACTTGATTTTGAGCTCTCTGTGGTTTCTATAGGAGCCTCCTATAGAATGCACAGAGTTTCTTGTAGGATGCAAAATTTCCAAAAAAAGTGAGACCAAGGCCTAGGAAAAGACAATGGTGATGGAGAAATGAGCTATCAAGGGTGTATGCAGCCTAGTTGTGTCCTTTTTTCTTTTGTGACCCTCCTGCAATCTGCAATGTATTCAAAAGAAGTTAGTTTTTTCTGTTTTTTTTTCATCTTTTTCTTTTTTCATGAGACAAATGGGGCACCTCCAGAAGGTTTTCACCCTCATTGCCTGCCTTGGGTGCCTCCAAGAGGTTTTCACCCAGGGATATTTTATTCTCTTTTTCTGTTCTTTTTGTTTTTGTTTTTGTAGTGTGTGGGTGGAGTGGAGGCAGAGACCTGCTCCACTACCAACAATGTTTTACTCAGATTCTCAATGAATTCATGCTTGGAGAGGGGCTTCCTATAGAGCTTCAACCTATGCCCATTGATAAGCAGGGGGATTGTTTCTTCATCGATGATCTAGATCAAAACTAAACCATTGTCATTGCATTTTTCTACTGTGTATGGTCCTAGCCATCTTGTCCTCAATTTTCCCTTGAAATCCTTATATCTTGAATCATACAGCAGCGCCTAGTCTCCTTCTTGGAATTATTTTTCTTTGAGGTGTCTGCCATGCCATATTTTCCTTTGAAGTTGAACTACCTCTGAGTGGAGAAGGGCCTGCAATCTCTGTTCATCGAATCCATTTAGCTGAAGTAACCTTTCCTTTTGTGCATGGCTGAGATCTAGGTCCAGCTGAGTTGCCATCCTTAATGTGTTATATTCAAATTCTATTGACAACAAAGCCTTCTTCTCATAGACCATCTCATAGGGTGTGAACCCTGTGGTGGTTTTCTAGGTGGTGTTATAGGCCCAAACAGCCTCAACTAATCAATCTGCCCAATCTTTTCTGCTGTTGCTCACTAACTTGGCCAAAATTCCTTCCAAGGCTCTGTTAGTGACTTCCACCTGTCCATTTTCTTGTGGATGATAAGGGGTGGAAGTTCTGTGCTTCATTTTGTGATGTGTGAGCAAGTCTTCAATTAGATTGGAGGTAAGCTGACTCCCTTGATTTGTGACTAATTCTCTTGGATAACCAGACTTGTAGAAGATATTTTCTCTCAAAAACTCAACTATTTTTTCTTTTGTTGCTGCCTTGATCACCCTTGTTTCTGTCCATTTTGTCAGATAATCAGTACACACAATGATGTAAGATTTCTGATTTGAAGGAGGGTTGATAAGACCCACTAAGTCCATGCCCCACTTCTCAAATGACTCAAAAGTCACTTGAGGTTGCAGGGGCATCTCATCCCTTGGAGTAGGTTTCCCCATCCATTGACATTGTCATATTGGCTAATATATCTTCTGACATCTTGATGAAGAGTGGGCCAATAGTAACCTGCTTGCAGAATTTTGAAGGCAGTCCTCTTTACTGCAAAATAGCCCCCACAGGGCCCATCATGACAGGTTAGGAGAATGTCAGAAACTTCCTCCTCCCTGACACATCACCTCAAAATCTGATCTGGGCCAAGTTTGAAGAGATTGCCCCCAATCCAGGTGAATGGGGCACTTTTCCTCACGATCTTTCTCTTCTCCTTTGAGGACAGGTGTGGTGGAAACTGTGCTAAAACTAAGTAATGTGTTATATCAGCAAACCATGGAGAGAGTACAGAGATAGCAAATAGGTGTTCATCTGGCATTTGATCATCCACCATCCCTTCTTCACCTGCAGGAAGATCTAATCTAGACAGGAAATCAACAACAACATTTTCCTTACCCAGCTTATCAACAATGGTTAAATCAAATTGCTGCAATAAAAGTAACCATCTAATAATACGAGCATTTACATCTGGTTCGTTCATCAAATACCTAATTGCAGCATGATCAATGTGTATTAATGTTTGATATCCGCTGATGTAGTGTTTGAACTTGTTTAGGGAATGGACTACAACTAGGAGCTCCTTTTCGATTACAGTGTAGTTTAATTCTGTGTTGGACAATTTTTTACTTACAAAATATATGGCATAAGGTATCTTCTCATCAAATTGCCCTAAGGTTGCTCCTATCACTTTGTTCGAGGCATGTGTATGAATGTAGAAAGGTAGGGCCTAGTTTGGACCTCTCAAAATTGGGGCAGTTACCAGTTTACTTTTCAAGGTATCCAGAGCCTCTTGACAGTTGTCAGTTCATATGAACTCGACATCTTTTCCCAAAAGACCAAACAATGGAGAGGCTAGCTTACTAAAATCCTTAATGAATCTTCTATAATACCCTGCTAAGCCTAGGAAACTCCGAATATCTCTTACCTTTTGAGGAGGTGGGACCCTTTGGATGATGGCAATCTTGTCGGGATCCACCTGCAATCCTTGCTGAGAAATTGTATGACCTAGCACGATCCCTTTAGTCATCAGGAATTCACATTTTTCAGGACTAAGGGACAGGTTTATTTCAATGCACTAGGCTAAAAATTTTCCGAGGTTAGTCAAAGCTTCCTAGAAGTTAGAACCAAAAGGGGTAAAGTCATCCATATAGATTTCCACTGAATCATGAACCAGTTTAGCAAATATGCTCATTACTGCTCTCTGGAAAGTGGCGAGAGCATTGCACAACCCAAAAGGGAGGACCCGGTATGCAAAAGTACCCCAAGGAAAAGTGAAAGTGGTCTATCTTGGTCTTCCGGGCTGATTTGGATCTGGTTGTACCCGCTAAACCCATCTAGGAAGGAGAAGAACTTCTTCCCTACCAGGCCGTCTAAAACTTGATCTCTGAAAGGAAAAGGGAAATGGTCCTTCTTGGTGGCCTTGTTTAGTTCCCGATAATCGACACAAATTCTCCACTTCCCATTTTTCTTTGGCACTAGCACCAAAGGAGAGACCCATTCACTCTCAGAGATGGGGTAGATGAATCCTGCATCCAACAACTTTTGCAGTTCTTCTTTGACAATGTCCTTAAGGTCTGGATTCATCCTCCTTTGAGGCTACCTGACTAGTTTACAATCTTCTTTAATGTAAATGTGATGAGTACAGACTGAAGGGTGGACTCCCTTCATCTCTCTGTATAGCTCCAAGTAAAAGTATCCAAGTGGTTTTTTAATAAGCTACACAGTTCTTTCTCTTGAGAGGTGGATAAGGATGAGTTGATCTTCAAGGTTCTTTCTGGGCCGAATCCATATTCTTAGCTCGGAGAGAGGTTGGATCAGCCACACAGAGATCAACTAAAGGATTGGCTTGGGTTTCTTCCATTAGCTCTTCTAATGGCAACACACTGGGGGCTGGATTCTGAATCAAGTTTTCAATAAGATCATCCTCGATTTGTGGGCCCCCCATGGTAGGTTCTTGTGTACACCATGGTACGGAATAGAGTTCATCCTCATCTTCCTCCTCCAACCAGAGAGGTAAATCATGTTCTGACAGAAGTTGGGCAGGAGGATATAGGACTAGCTATTTGGACATATGCCCATTCTTGATTGTCATGTTCCCAACTCGACAACTGATGTAGGCATCCGTAGTAGCCAACCAAGGTCTTCCCAGGATGAGAGGATACCCAGTGAGTTTTTCCTTTGGCTGGAGAACCAGGAAATTAGAAGGGTACTCCCAGGAATCAATAGAGACCATTACATCTTCCACAATCCCCTCAGGGGTCACGGTGGAGCAGTCTGCTAGCTGCAGTATTGTTGTAGTCTTTCTCAGAGAGCCCTGAAGGTTGAGCTTGAGCATAGTGTCCTTGGTCATCACATTAATGGCAGCCCCTAGATCAATCAGGGTATGGGGGATTATGGTGCCATTGATGTGGACATCGACTACAGGACTCCCAGGATCTAGATATTTCAGATAGATTACCTACCCCAACATCAGGTTGGATAGTTGTCCTATGACATTGATAGTTGGAGCATCTCTCCTACGCTTGCCTGGGTGCCTGAAGCAATTCTCCTTGATCATATTATTGTATATAGGCACATCTTTTATGGCTTGGAGAAGTGGTATCTTTACACATAACTATTTCAGTTCTCCTAGAAGTTCAGTTTCTTCTGGGGTCGGTTGTGTGGTTCTAGTTAGTCTCTTAGGAAAGTATGGAATGGATTTTGGTTCACTTTCCTATTTTTCTTCCTCATCCTCCTTCGGAGGAGGTTGGCTATCTGGGAGAACCTTCCTAGATCGTAGGTTAATCTCCTGAATTTCCACAGCATAGGTCAAGCATGATGTTTCTCCACTATATACCTGCTAGGCCTGTCCGTTATTGGGGTTTGGGTTTGGTTGAGTAGGTATTTTCGGTTGCCTTGGTGGAGCATGAGGCAATGGTTGTGGTTGAGTAGGTGGTGGAGGCAAAAGAGCGGGAGGAGAGTTGTACTGGGGCCTCCACCCCTGATGAGGTGCATTCCGCTGAGGCTATGGATGAGCATAAGAGTGAAATGAATGAGCAACTAGAGGAGCATGGTATTGAGATGGATACGACCAAGGAGGGGGTGTGGACTAGGAAGGATGAGCAGGGGGACCCCAAGAAGGCATGGAAGTGGCTTGATTAGGGTTGTAATAGGTATGGGATGTCCCTTGCATTCCCTGCTGGTAAGGTCTGGGTCCATGTGGCCTCCTTTGGTTCATGAAATAGAGTGGTCCAGTGGCTCCTTCGGCCCCCTGATATGTAACTTTAATTCCGGGCAAGGAAGGGCACTGATTCATAGGATGGTCTTCTTCATAGACTAAACACACTTCTATAGAGTGCAATGGACATTCGTTCCTAGTATGCTTTCTAGTGCACCTGGGACAAAATATGGCCAAAGCCCTCTCGGATTCCTCTTGTTTCCTTTTGATATGCAAGGTATCCATTTGCATGGCAAGAGTCTGCCTCATCTCACTCTTGAAATCTTCCAGCTGATTCTCAAGTTCATTTCTAAGGGATGAACTGGATGAGGATGTACTGGCTAAAGGTTGACTTCCCCTACCTCTCTTTCTAGCTGACCTAGAATGGTTTCTAAACATAGTCTTTATGTCATCATAAGGTAGTTGGTAGATGTCTCCCCCAGCCAGCAAATGGAGGGTATTTAGAAGGTCTTCAGGGACTCCTCTGAGCAGGACCAACTTCAGAGATTCGAGGTTAAGTGTGCACCTGGCCCTTTTATAACTGAGCTGAAACCTCTCTTCATAGTCTTCTAAGCATTGATCACTTCCCATGGTCATTCAGAAGATTTCTTTCTTGGTATCCCTTGAACTACAGTAGTCCCGATATTTGTTGTTAAAGACTTGTTGCATCTGAGCCCAAATTGTGATATTGTTTCCAGGTAACCCCATGAACCAGCGTAATGCTACATCCTTGAGGGTAGAAGGAAACCGTTTCAACTTTTGCTTGTATTCTGCATAGTCATAGGTTTGACAGAGAACAACAAATTCGAACAAGTAGGTATCAGGATATTCGGTAGTTAATCCATGGAAGTGGGGTAAGGTTGAAGGACTTATGTTTTTCATTTTTGTGTCCCCATTGGTCTCTCAGATAGGAAAGGCACCCTCTATTCTTTCCCCATTTCCTCTAACGTTTCTGTTTTCAGCCATGGTCTCAGAAGGAATGGTTTATTGCTCTTCTTCTATTATAAGATCTTCATAAATCTATGGAGGTTCACCTATAGGTTCTTTTGGATCACTGCCACCAAAGAAGAGAGAAGGGTGACTTGGTGATGTGGTGGGGGTGTTGGGTAGGAATTTTCCTGAATTGTCTCTGTTCCTACGAGGCATGAAATGAAATCTCTTTTAGGGTGATTTTTGTTTTTGTTTTTTTGTTTTTTGTTTTTATTTTTTATTTTTTATTTTTTATTTTTCTGCTCGCACCTACAAAACTGAAATGGGTTGAACGACAAATTGCACTACTAAAATAAACTTGCTGAAATGAAATTGTAGAATTGAAATGAAAGTAAGGAAATGCCTAATCTACGCTTGCTGAAATGAAAATGAAGAATTGAAATGAAAGCAGGAAATGACTAATCTACGCTTGCTGAAATGGAAATTGCAAAATTGGAATGAAAGCAGGAAATGCCTAAACTACGCTTGCTGAAATGGAAATTGCAGAATTGAAATGAAAGCAGGAAATCCCTAGTCTAAGCTTGTTGAAATGGAAATTGCAGAATTGAAATGAAAGGGAAATGCCTAATCTACTTTTGCAGAATTGAAATAGCAGAATGGAAATGAAACAACTACTCTACTTTTGTTGAAATAAACTGAGCAGAATGCTGCGGTAGAAAATAGAAGAAAGCAGTAATCACAAAATACTTTGACGCTTCCCCGGCAACGACACCAAAAAGGATGGTGGGCTCCAATATTGCAGCAATAATGCTGCAACTCCTGGGGCTTCCTTTGTTACTTTTATCAACCCGGTAGTTCGTAACAAACTTGTAAAAGATGATGCTATATGCACAAGTACTAGCTCTTAATGCAGGATGTCACTTGATCAGCTGGCGCAAGTTCGCTAGGAGCTTAAGCCAACTTCTATGAGTTCTCAGAAGAAGCTTTAACTGTGATGAAAGGAAACTAACTGTACAAGGGGCTATTCTACTTGCAGAAAGAGAATGAAAACTGAAATGAAACGCAAACCCTAGCAAGCCCTAGCAAACCCTAGCAAACCCTAGTTTACCCACTAACCCTACTTTTGCAAGAAAAGAGATGGAAACTACTGAAATGGGGGTCACTGACCACTGAAAAGGTAAACTGCATTTATTCAAGCTACTTCTGAAAAGAAAAGAGAAGAAATCATCTTTTTGTACTTTGAGTGTTTTTATGTGAAATTATTATGCTTGTGATTTATCATGTTGTGACTATGCAGAGGTTTGGTGACAAAGGAAGATGGAGTTGGCTTTTGTAGAGGATGAGGAAGGTGTGGAGAGGTCCTAAGAAGCCCCTAGTACCCTTTTGAAGACTTCCATTGCAATTAGACTTCGAAAAATCACTCACAATAAATTCTACAGGAGGATGTAGGGGATCTACAAGAGGTTCTACAGGAGGATCTACAGGAGGCTGCAGAGGATCTACAAGAGGTTCTACAGGAGGATCTACAGGAGGAGGCCGAAAGCTGTTTTTGGAGTTTTGAAGGTGGAAAAATGATGGGAAAGGGGAAATGAAGGCTAGATGAAGGTGTTAAGGTGTCTGGAACTTGTCAAGAAAGGTCAGGGACGAATGTGATGGTTGGATTTGTTCAAAATGGCAAGAAAGCAACTTTATGGAAAAAAATGCAGAAATTAGGGTAGATTGGTGAAATGTTGCGAAAGAGCGGGGGAATCTATGAGAAGTGAGTTGGTGCTGGCTATTTTATGGAGGGATGATGATTTGGGATGTCCTGCAAGAGATCTACACGTTTACTTATCAAAACTGACCAAAGAAAGAACAAAAAACAGAGTTTTGTCTAGCTTGACCTAATTTCTGACCTACAACCAGAAAATTCTGAACAATACCTTATGAACATAAAAGCATGCGAGAGAACTATGTTTTTGGTGGCAGCAATAGTGCCTTGACCTCAAATCATAGTCCCAAGAAGGGCGAAAGGAGATCAAGGCCTGTTGTTGGCCTTTTTGGATCCTTTTATGTCACTGCAACAACTTACTTAAGCAACTTGAAACAAAAACAACTATACTAACCATCAAAAGCAACCTAATTTGATGGAGTAAAATGAATCTATGCAACAGAAATTAACTCATGGATGGAAGAAAAAACATGTAAGTACACAAAGGAGGTGCTAGGAAGCTTGGGTTGGGCCCTAACCCAAGAGCTTCAACCCTCTAAAAGAGATCAGTGCTGGCTCAAAAACTATTTCATCTTTATTTATAAAAAAATAGCAGTTACATCCCATAAACTGTTCTCAAAAGGAACTCAAAAATAAGCTGAACAATGTGCTGCAAAAAGGTGTGAAAATATACTACTAACTGGCTAACCTAATGAGGCTCGAAGCCTTCTTATTTATAGACTTCCAATAGTCCTCCTAAAATAAAGGAACTCGGCTTCTTAGAACTGAAGATAAACAACAATCCTACTTGATTTGCTCGGCTGCCCCTTGGAATCATCAATGTGGGCCTTTGTGCTTCGAGTTGATGATGGAGGATTTGAGGAAAGGGGTCATTAATGAAGGAGACACCCCCCCACAAGTCCTCTTCCCTATTTTCCTTGAGTTTGTCTACCATTTGCTCATAAATTCCTTGTCTTTTTCCAAAATTGTCCAAAATATCTGCATAAAACACTCATTAGACTACATGGCAAAGTGAGTAACCCAATTCACTCCATTAGCATAAATATATTCAAAAACATGCAACAAACTAATGAGAATGGTGGATTAAGTTGAAATAAAAGGCAGAATGAG
>APFE030858543.1:7668-24681 GCA_000404065.3 Pinus taeda
CAGTACGAGCAGGAGGGGTGATATATTTCCCTGAGAAATATGAAGAGATTAGATATGCATGGAGTTTAAGCACAACCACAAATAATAAGGCTGAATTCCTAGTGATGTGGAAAGGATTGGACATCACCAAGAATAAGGGCATTAGAAAAATAAAAATCCTTGGTGATCCCATGATAGTCATTAGAACAATTATAAAGTCTCAATTGTCCAACAATCCTACATTCCCGCTTGTGGGGAAAAGAATAATTATCCTATTCATTTTTGTTTAATAAATATCCCTCTTTCATATCTTGAGGCACTTAAATAGAGAGGATGATGGTATGTCTAATTGGGGATTGGAAATGGGAGTTGCAGCCCTTGAATTAAATGGAACTGATAAGGGTCTCATTATTGTTACCTGATCAAATTAATTCAAGCATGGTCCAAAGAGCCATCAAATATGACATCAACATGAACTCTCATTCTTGGGTATTAAGTCCTCATATGCAGGACAAATTGGGAATGTTGTTTAATAAGAGTCTACTTGGAGGATTCAACGTTGTGAGTGGTATCTTTGGGAGATTAAATCTATTTCCCAAATGTGAAATAATTGGGATGATGGACATATGAGTGACAATTATCTTTGGAGTTGTGGGCTCCCAACATGATGTTTTAATGGAGTAGAGTTATTTTGATTTCTCCCCTCACACCTCCATAAATTTTCTACAGTGAATGTTAGATTGGTATCTTGAGAAGGATAAGTTTGCAAATGAAATGACGATCAATGAAGATCTTATTTTAATGGTGGAAGAGGAGAGTAATAATGGTGATCTAGGGGATCAAAAATATGCTCAAAAGTCAAAGTGCTCAAATTCTCCTAAAGCCAAGGCCAAATTGTAGATCTCATCGTTCTGATTCCAATGACACTTGAATTGCCTCAATTATTGCGTTTTGAAGTTTTTGACAAATGGTTAAAAATTCAACTTCCAGGGTTGATTGGGTAGGTAACTGGCATACCGTATAATGACATGGTGTTGATGTTATCAGGTGACTATGTAGTACGGTTATTAGGTGATCCAATAAAGATGTGACATGTGGCATCATCAGACAGGGGAAGTTAGCTTGTTTTTATTGGTTGATAGGTTTGGTGTGGAGTGAACTGGGAGGCACCACATGGCCCTCGAAGTTCGTGCAAAATTTGGCTGTGGACCAACTGACATTTTCGGGTTTCGAACCTGTGACCTCTTGCAACACAACTAAATCCCTTACCAATACACCACACTGTCACTTCCTGTTATACATTGTGGGCAAGTTATATTTAACATGGTTCAATTGGTAGTTTGAGGGGGTCGGGCCGGCGGGCTCGCTTGACTGACCTAGCCTCGAGTTCTATGCAACGAATGTGAACAAGGTTCAAGCGGAGAGGGCAAGGCATAAGGCTCATGACCCATGGCCCGACCTAACGACTGATGTTATTACTATAACCATTGGTGAAGGCATGAGGGGTAGGGCACGTGGACCTAGACTAGGGTAATATTGAACCATAATATTCTTGGTGGGATTTTTGGGAGGGGGAAGGCATGTGGCACCCTATCCATGCCTAACCTCTAGTCACATTAATTTTTGTATGACCCGGGGGTAGAGGAATAGGGGCGTCACCCTATTGGCACACTTAACCATTCAGCATTATGCACCTTTATTGAAGAAATTATTGTTGAACCCGCGTGAATTTTTCACCTCACATATTCACCAAACGTAGAATTTGTTGCCAGTTTTCACAGAAGGTGAAATTTGCAGAACAATTAGCAAAAAAATGAAGGAGGCCTAAATTGACCATTTTGCATCCTTTTTTAGCCTAAGAAGAGCCTATACAAGGGGTTTTGGGTGTTCTGCACATGATGACAATGTTATTTTTGGAATTTGAGCATTATATGTTGACGTAACTTCAAATATGAGCATATAATATAAAGGGTCAACATTAGAAGTTGGACCCAGAGATGTAGCACAAGAGGGGTGAACTATGTCATCAAATTCTTGTTTTGTGATGCTACATGTTGTCTACTGCAATACTTAACTAAGTTTACTAAGTTTAATTTCTTTTGTAATTTCGATCCATTTTCCACAAGACATAAACTAGCTTGCAGAATTTTTTAATTTCAAATCAGTTTGGCTTCAAAGCATGGTTGTTTGGAAGGTTTGAAAATTTTTTCAAGTGTTTTCTTGAATGATTACAAGGTTTAAATTGAGAAGAGGAGAAGGAGTTCTTGAAGAACTGTCAGGCCGTTGATTTGTCATCATTTCACTAGTATTTACAGTCACCCTTTTAACCATTTATACCATTTCTTTTAGTTGTTCCTTACCCAATTTTCCACAAGATCTCGTAAACACAAAAATATTTTCAACACTAGCAGTGGTTAATTTTCATACATTTTCTTTGCTTTTAATGAAATAATTAATATTATGGTTGGTTTTATTAATGAAGGTTTGGCTAGTTCAAATTTCTAAAGTTCAGTCATGTTTCCATAGTTATCTCCATGGTTGAGGTAGTAGCAACACTATATAAGTAAATCCAACACATGCACATTATTTCTAAAGGTTCCAGTATGGATTTTTATTGGTAAAATTCCACCTTTCTCACACATGTGAACCTCTAGCAAGAAATCAAAAGAAAAACGTAGTTGTTTTGACCAGTCAAGTTCAAACACATTTTTTGAGCAAATGAAAATGAATTTTGAAAAATGAAAACAAGGGTGTTTTTTAACACGAGCACAATTAGGTTCCTCATGAGAAGTTTCCTCAAATTCATTACCGTTTGAGAGATTTTTCAAGTTCTTTGGAGCCCTATTTTCCAAATTGCATGAGCAAACAATGCACCAATGTGCCAATTAATGCCTAGTCAAGAAAATAGAGGTTGGGATGGACCATGCTTTAGTAAATTTGTTGAAATGAGGTGTCCTTTCATTTGTATTCTTAGCCATAAGAATCTCAATGAACTTAGAATGTAAACTCTATATAAATGTTTTAGCTAGAAGTAAATGACAGTGTTGGGAAGTCTGATTTATCACTGCAATATTGAAACTCTATTTTACAAATTCCAACAATAGAAAATATGTTCATTTCATTCATGTAATTTTTTATTAGAAAATATCTTCTCTTGATCTGAGATTTCAACACCTCCCACTCCTCAGGAGCCCCGTGGAGATTTGTGAGAATAATATAGATGTTTTCAATTTCATTCATTTAATTTCTTTATGCTTTGTGCTTAAGATAAAAACTTTGTTTCATTTCAATGTTTTTTTCCCTTTAGCTTGAATTCATTTCACTTTGTTTACTTATCTGCTTCTATTTTCTTACATATTAAGAGCTCAGAAATAACAAAAAAGTACAGAAATATTTACTTTCTTAAATTAGCTTTAAATAGAACCTTTATTAGGTTATTCTTATGCATGGTTTGTTTTATACTTAGTGATTGATTTTTCAGAATAGTTCCTTCCACTTAATTTCTCAATAATTGCCATTTCATTCAGATTAAAGTAGTAATTCATTTACAGTAGAATAGTTTACTTCACATGCTCAATTTGATTCATAAATAATTTTGATTTTAACAAGTATTTCATTCTTTACATATATTAATTGTTTATGCTTCTCATAGATTACATACTCATGATTTCCATAGATTAAATGGTTATGATTTCATAGATTAAAATGATCATGATTCCATAGATTAAAATTTGTAAGCTTTAGAACAAACACCGCTTGCTTTCATAGGGTAAAATCTCATGTTTTCTTAGATCAATAATCTTTATGTTTTTCTAGTTTAACATTAATTGTCTTTAAAATAACTTACAACTTTCATAGTTTATATTAAATAATCTAATTTCCTTTTGAAGTTTCCAATTCATTTCAGTTATGCATAAATATTGAAAGCTAATCACCAACACATATGGTCTACTGTACCTCACAAGCTCACATGCCCATATTGACATATAAATGCAAGTAATTTAAGATTTAATTAAATTACCTAGCATTTTGGTGTCATTCATGGAGAAGTATACATAGGTGTTAGCTTTCAATTCCATCTCATTATTAGTTGCATCCATTTAGTTGCAAAATATTAATCTCATTTTAGTACATCCCAGAGGTAGATTCATTAAAAAAAATAAAAGAATACTTCAATCACATACCACCCCCACTAAATCACATGGTGTATTAAGAGACACATCATCTTCCACATCATGAATTCATAATTTTTCAAGTATAAGAAGAGGTGAAAAAAAACAGGTTGATGAAATGGATGGTGATGATGACAATGAGGAAGATCCTTTTGGATTTCCCATTAAAGAAACTGATATCAACTTTCATATGAAGAACATCACTGCAACCATACTTCTTGACTTCAAAGATATGAGATCAAAAGGCTTAGAAATCTTTCTTTTCAAATTTGAAATACTTTGTAGATCTTATGGCTACTCATTACAAACTCAAAAATTAAATTTGTTTCCAGCAACATGGAAGGATAAAGCTCTTAGATGGTTGATGAATTTAGGAACAAATTCTATAAGGATATGGGATGATATGAAAAGAGTATTTTTGGAAAAATATAAAGATTATTGCATAAATCATCACCTTAGAAATGAAGTCTTTAATATGAACCAAAAATAGGATGAGAGCCTTAAGATTTAGTGGATATATTTACTTATAATGTTAAAATACCTAAATTGCATGATTTACGATTAGACACATTAAAAACGCTCTTATTAAAAGTTATAAGGGATTAATGGATTGATATTCTTAACCTAATGGGAAAAGGGGATGTCTCTCGATTTCCATTTCAAGAGATTTGTGAATTGTGCAAGAAAAAATTAAGAGGAAAAGCAAAGTATGGAAGATCCCCTCAAGATCCATTTATGACAAAAGTGAGTAAGTCAACATCAGGATTGGTAAGTGAAACTGAACTTAACAATTTTCTAGACATTCTTGGTAATTTAAATGAAAAAATAAATATGCTAAGAATGCAAAATAGGAAAAAGGTTGATAATACTACTTCATTTATATTTCTCCCTAAATGTAGAAAGAAACATGATTTGCATAAATTTCCACTTGATAAGATTAAAATTTGTGAAATATGTGTAGAATCACATACTACTAAATATTCGCCATCATTACCAGTGTTAAAGGAAATTTACCAAGGAGAAAATCAAACACTAGAACAATCGTGTTATGTAGCTCCAACAACACCATGCCAGCCTCATCAGCCTAGTATGATGCAAGATATTAATTCTCAATTTCATGGTTATGCACAACAATATCAAAGTAATTAGAAAATACCCTTACCTTGGAAAAATTGGACATCTCAATCCAAACCTCAAAACCAACATTGGAAACTTTTTACATCTGAATGCAAACCTCAAAACCAATCTTGGAAAAAAGGTTGGCAAGGGCCTTACAGAGGAAATCAACCATATTATCAATATTTTCCTCACTATCCTCAATACCAATATCAATGTTATCAATACCATTCACCTCCACCACAACCTCAGTTTTTCCCTTAGTTGACCTCAATTCAACCTTTCCAATTACCACCCACATAAGCACCCCAAAGATCCATTCCCACTCTAATACCTTCACAACCCTTTCAGATCCCAAACAATAAAACACGTCAATCCACTTATAATGTTGAGGTTTTGCAAAATGATTCTCCAACTGTCATTGAAGAACTACACAAAAGAAGAAGATTCAGATAAGTTCTAAGAATCATGGATTCCCGTTGAAGAAGGGAAGTAGTTGGAAGCTAGGATGAAAAGTTTCTTGCATGCCTTTCACTAGATTCTATGAATGAGGATCACATCTCTGAAGACTTGCATGGAATGATAGAAAGAATCCAATGAAAACAAGACTACATTGAATCTTGGTTCAAGACAGTCATCAGATCCCAGTACTCCATTCTTCAGTATCTTTTGACATCATCTCTATCAAGGAAGTTGGTCTCTCCTATATTGGCACATATCAAAGCATATCTTTCAAACATTCATATGAGTTTATCTATCATCTTATTACACACATGGTTCAATTGGAAGTATCCATATACTTGAACGAGATTTATTTTTCAAGTAGAGTAGCACATATACAAAAAATTAAAAAAAGTAAAGAGAAAAATAAGTCCTACTATGAAAACTAGCTTGATGATGCAATTAGACATGAGCTTTGCTTGAAAACCAGATAACTAGAGAGCAAAATTCATAATAAGTTCTGCAATTTTATGATGGTATCAATATTTTATTATGGTCCTCCAAATCACTTTTGGTTCTATGCTCAAGTTGGTTGATGTGGGATTCCTTAAGGCCCACATTCCAATATATCTTGTCCCATCGACCTCAACACCTTATATGGGATCATTATCAGAGATTATTTCAAGTACCTTGGAACTTTCATACATCAATGGCAAGCCTCATCGTTGACAACAATGGGAACACAAAAGGTCTCTTGATTTCCAGATCTTGTAAGTGACTTGAATTCAACACATTCATTCATCCCTGTCAAGATGCACTAAGATACCTTGACACTCATTTACATTATCGATGATTTGTCTCCCAATGATTAACAATTTTCATTATTGACTGTTAATCCAATGATTTCTTTCCATGCTCCACTTCGACACATTCATTCGCATGGTAAGAATTGTACCATGAATTTTGGTTTTGATGAAGACTATATGGTTTTATGGAATCAAAAACAACTTTCAATAGTATATTTTATTAGTTTCTTGTACTAGCATGTTCACCTTTTTGTCACTCAACAACATGATGGCACCACAACAACTCTTCTTCATTCATTTCCTTTTCAAGAAAATTAAGAAAATTGGGTCTATTTCACTCAAACATACATCATGTTTCATGATTTCTACTTCAACATCCAACACACAATCCAAATCATTGGTTCAGGCTCAGAGAAAACAAATTTTAGAAGAAGAATAGAAATAGCCATGAAAATTGACATTTTCTACAACAGCTACAGAAATTTGTAGTTTCTACAGCTATTGCTGCAGCAACTTGTTTTTTGGCTATAGCATCTTGTTCCAAGGTAGTTTTGGCACAAATATTGCAAGAGATTGGAGTAGAAATAATGTTTTTGGGACATTGGGTTTTCTTAAAGTATGATAAATTGAGTTAGACATGGGGAAAAAAAGAGCAATTTTCCAGGACATTTCAATGGGGTTTTCAATGAATATTTTTAGTTTTCACCATTGTGCACACAACAATATAGAATTTAGTATTTTTGCAAAACAACATCTTTTCTTCATCAAAATGGGATTCTGAAGGTGGGTGGCGGTAAAAGAGGAGAATTTGATTTATCATTTAAGTGAAATTGAAAAACAATTATGCTACAAGAAGGGCACAAATTTTGTGGGACAAGGTCGAAGTGATGTTGAACGCATCATGCAACAGTAGGGTACCTGAGTCAAATCAACATCAAATAAGTGTTCAAATCATGTTCTTTTCTCCACCAATTCCAAGAGGTAAACTTGAGGTAAAATCACTTATGAAGCTTTTCAATTTATTAAAAATTTATAAAATTATGATGAGAAACCACTATAACTATAACATCCTTGAATTGTTCCACCATATCTTTCATTTTGCAGGCCACTCATACCATCAACCATCCCTTTCAATTTTACTCATTTTTATTAAATTTTCCTTTTTTTAAAAAGAAAACTTTATGACAACAATATACACTCAGGCTACAAGGTTGCAATAGATGAATTCAAAACTTGGTAAATGAAGACAATTTCAGGAAGAAATTTGGAAAGTTTTTCTCACTAAAAGTTTATTATGGAATCAATAAGGCTAGTAAAATCAAGAATATGAAACCATAATACAATCTATTCTTATGGTTTTGTAAGATGCCTGTAAGAAGCTTGGAAATTATTTTTTTTGAATCCAAGTTTTTTTTAATGAGGCATTAAGGCAGGTTGTCACATCAAAAGTTAGAAGAGATTTTGACATCAAGATACTCTTTCTACCAATTGAAGGGAATCGAGCAAGAAGTCTTTAGGACCAAGATTTATTTACATTCAAGACTAGAGGTATGACATAATTAGAAGTTGAATAGGTATTTTAATGATGTGCTTCATTAATTATCTTCTAATTTTTAAATGATCGTGATCGGATCATTTCTTGAGGTTTAATAATTTAGTTATAATACATATTGCATTTACCTTTGACAATGAAGTATTGGAATGGTTTGAGGTTCTTAGCAAGAGACACATTTATACACTTAAACATTAATTCCAACATCATATATCAAGTATAAAAAAGCTTCAACAAGATGATGATCAACAAAATCAAGGCCACTTACATCAAATACCTGTTTTGTAAAGATCTTTTCAAAAGAAATATAACATTTGATTTGTTTCTTTGAAGTAAACTACAAAACATAGAGCATATGAACATTGAAAATATATCTCACATATGTTGTATGGCCTTTCCAAATCAATCATAACCCATTAAAACTTATTATATCTCTGATATCTTGTTTTTCAAATGATGAGCATGCTGTAAGGGTGAATAATTCATTTGTTTTTTTCACCTTGTTGACTTTGTTTTGATCCTTTTTCTAACTTCATAAAGCCACTCCATCCATCCATTCATATCAATAATATTGTCATTTGTACATACAAATGTTATATTAGAAATAATGTTACAAGAACAAGACTTCTAAGTTAGAGGTCCATAATTCTATTGGTTTTGTATGCTTGTTCATTGAACAAGTTAAACTGTGTTAAGTTGCAAAATTTGACATTTTCTAGAAAAATTATAACATGGAGAATGTAGAAAAAGGGTTTAGAAATGATATCCAGCATTTATCACAACAAAGAAGCACTCTTGTCACTCTAATATTTGAGTCAATGCCTTAGCCAATGGAAGAATACATGACAAATTTAAGTGACAAAGCATACTAGACAACTATTCATGCTTGCTAAGAAATGACGTAAGAAAGCCAAGTCATTCCCAAAGATACATTCTAGAACAAATATGTTAATCAAATTTTGTTATTTTCTTTCATTTTCATGAGGACATGCAAATATATTAGCATGGGGGAGATTTTGGGCTGCTGATTTGTCATCATTTCACCGTTATTTACAGTCAACCTTTTAACCATTTGTGCCATTGTTTTTCATATGTTGCTTAACCCATTTCCCACAAGATGTCGTAAACACCTCATAAATATTTCCCACACTTATAGTTGTTAATTTTCATAAATTTTCTTTGGTTTTAATGAATTAATTAGGATTATATTTGATTTTACTAATGACAGTTTGGTGAGTTCAAGTTTCTGTAGTTCAGTCAAGTTTATGTAGCTATCCCCAGGGTTGAGGCAGTAGCACAACTCTATAAGTATATGCGACACATGGAAATCATTTCTAAAGTTTCTAATATGGATTTTTATTGGTCAATTTCCACCCATCTTACATGTGTGGACCTCCAGCAAGAAATCAAAGTGAAAACGCAATTTTTTTGACCAGTCAACTTCAACCACATTTTCTTAGCAAATGAAAATAAATTTTGGAAAAAAAGCATGAGTTTTTTTCAAAACTAGCCCAATTAGGATCTTCACAAGAATTTCCCTCAATTTCATTATCATTTAAAATATTTTTTGGGTTCTTTGGATCCTTATTTTGTAGTTTACATGAGATAACAATGCACCAATGTGTGAATTAATGCCTAGTCAAGCAAACAGAGGTTGGAATGAGTTGTGCTTCAGTAAATTCATGGAAATTAGGTTTCCTTTTAGTTCTTATTCTTAGCCATAATAATATCAATGAAGTTAGAATGTAATTTCTATATAAATTCTTTAGCTGGAAGCAAATGTGAGTGTTGGGAATTCTGATTTATCACTACAATATTGAAACATTATTTTACAAATTCCAGTAATAGAAAATTCGTTTGTTGCATTCGTGTAATTATAATATTAACAAATATATTCTCTTCATCTTAGTTTTCAACACCTCGAAGTCCTCAGGAGTACCCCTTGAGAATATGTGAGAATAGTATAAATGTTTTCCATTTCTTTCATTTAATTTCTTTATGCTTTATGCTCAAGATAAAAAAAAAAAAAATTCATTTTAATTTTTTGTTCCTTTAGATTGAATTCATTTTTATATGCTTAATTATTTGCTTCTATTTTCTTAGATATTAAGCACTTGGAAATAACAAAAAAATAAAAAAATATTTACTTTCTTAAATTAGCTTTAAATAGAATCTCTATCAGGTTATTCTCATGCATGGTTTGTTTTATACTTAGTGATTGATTTTTCAAAATAGTTTCTTCCACTAATTTCTCAATAATTTTCATTTCATTCAAACTAAAGTAGCAATTCATTTGCAATAGAATATTTTACTTCAGATGTTCAATTTTATTAATAAATAATTATCATTGCAACAAGTATTTCATGCTTTACATAGATTAATTGACTATGCTTCTCATAGTTTAAATACTCATGATTTCCATAGATTGAATGCTTATACTTTCTTAGATTAAAATTTTCATGATTCCATGGAATAGAATTTGTAAGTTTTAGAACAAATTCTCCATGCTTTCATAGGGTAAAATCTCATGTTTTCTTAGATCAATAACCTTTATGCTTTTCTAGTTTAACATTAATTGTATTTAAAAGAACTTAGTACTTTAATAGTTTATATTAAAGAATATAATTTCCTTTTGAAGTTTCCAATTCATTTCAATTATGCATAAATATTGAAATCTAATTTACTAAGACATACAATGTAGTTTTCTTCACAAGTTCGCATACTTGAATTTACATATAAATGCAAGTAATTTAAGATTTAGTTAAATTACCTGACAAGAAGCAAACCCTAGAATTGGTTCATGGAGGTCACAGACTCCACAAAATCCACTAGTCATGGGACATGAAGAAAGACAAGAGATGATATGTGAGGATGAGAGAGAGTTTAGAAATTCTTCCTATGATATGTCAGAGGTGGTGAAAGTGTTTTATAATGAGAGGACAACAAGGTTGCAAGGAGAAAGTTCAGATCATCCAAAATACAATGGTGGTGATGGGAGAAATTCTCTACATCCACCTCCTCCTTCAACTCCATCTACACCTCAATCCTCACCTCCTTCTTCACCTCCTTCATCTTATAGACTACTCCTCCTCCATCTCCAAAATGGCATGCTAAGTATCCTTTAATTAAGCTTGATGTAAAGTTTGAATTGGCTATGTACAATGGGGAAGTAAATCCTGAAAACTTGGATAGGTGAGTTTGTAAAATTAATTTCTATTGCAAGATTCAAAATATTGTTGATGAAGTTACAAAGATCCAGCTTGCTTATCTTTGTCTAGAAAGTGCATCTCTCATCTGGTGGGAGTCTAGAACTCAAGAATATTTGAAGAAAAGTGGTAAAATGATCTCTTCTTGGAATTATTTTATGGCTGGATTAAGGAGGAAATTTTATGCATGAAATTGTATGCCAAAATTTATTTATGGATTGGAAAATTTTTAGACAAGATAAAGGTCAAAGTATCCAAAGTCACACACAATAATTTAGAGGAAGAGCTTTAATCTTGGGTGTTGATTTGTCTTCACAAGGTACTTTCCTTGAATACATAGGTGGATTACGTAGTTATTTCATACATATTATACTTATGTTTAATCCCACCAATCTAGATGGAGTATGTGTTCACACAGCTCATTTAGAATCAAAAGGAAAGATTGTTCCTCAAGAGACTAGAAAGAAACCTTCAAAATTTGGATACGAAGAAAAGAGGATGTTTAAAGGCAAAAGAAAAAAGAATGCTATAGTAAAGAAAGCATGAGATAAAATTACCTGTAAACATTGTCTAAAAGAAGACCATGATGAAGACCATTGTTAGAAATTACATCCATAAATGAGACCAAAGAAGTTCAATAACAATGGGAAGCAAAAGATTGTTGATACAACTCAACAAAATCTAGGATTTGATTCAGGTGGCGAAACCAAAATCATAGCCATGGGAATGAAAGGTATAACTTCTAATGCAAGTAATACTTTTTCTAGTAAGCCTATTGAAGCTCAAAATGATAAAGAAAGAAGTGAGTTTCTTCATATAGTGTCATTAGATAACATACAAAAGTTTATACATTGTTTTATAGTGGATCCCAAGTCAATCTTATCTTTGAAGAAATTGCCAAGAAACTAAATCTAGAAACTACACCTCATAATAAACCTTACCCTTTGGGATGGGTATGTGATGATGCCAAATTACAAGTGACATAAAATGTAAGCTCAAATTTTCCATCATCGCTAATTTTATAGACGAGGTAGAGATTAAATGTTGCACCACTTGATATTTGTAGAATTTCTTTAGGGAGTCCATATTTGTATGAACAAAAAGCCATATTCTATCGTTATTAGAAATAATATCATATTTTTAAAAATTTAGTTGAGTATATTATTAGATCATGTCACAAGAAGATAAACTTATCACTTGTGAGTGTTGGTCAAATGAAAAGGCTTGTAAATGCTAGTGACAATTTTGTGTTGTTGATTATTAAAGTAAAAATGCATTTGAATCTAAAGCTTTCACATCATGTGATTCTAAACTAAAGCATGAATTAGTTGAATTTGTTAATGATTATGACAATATGTTTCAGGAACTAAAGGGTTTCCTCTTAAAAGAGGAATCCAACATGAGATTCACTTGTAGTAGGATGCACCACTTCCAAATATTAGCATGAATAGAATGTGAGTTTTAGAGAATGAAGAAAATAAGAAGAAAATTAAAGAGATTCTTGATAAACGGGTCATCAGGCCTAACATATATCCTTGTGGGCCTTCTTTGTTTTGGTTCCAAAGGCAGATGGTACATGGTGCATGTGTGTAGATTTTCAATCTTTAAATAGGATCACCATAAAGAATCACTATCCCCTTCCTCACATTGACGATTTGTTAGATCAGTTAATGGAAGGTTTTTACTTTACTAAGTTAGACTTGAGAAGTGGTTATCATCAGATAAGGATTGCTGAAGAATATATTTGGAAAATTTCTTTCAAGACAAAACAAGGTTTGTTTGAATCGTTGGTTATGTTTTTTGGGCTTTGCAATACACCCACAACATTCATGAGAGTTATGAATGACTTGTTGAGACTATTCCTTGATGATTTTTCATGGTATACTTAGATGATATTCTGATTTTTAGTAAGACTCATGAATAACATGTAAAGCATGTGAAACAAGTTCTAGATGTCTTGAAAAGGAAAGGTTGTATTTGATGATGTCTAAGTGTGAATTTGGGAAAACCTCTTTGGTTTGTTTGGATCATATTATAGGAGGGGGTGAATTAAATATTGATCCCTCAAAAGTTGATGCTATTTTGAACTTGCCTAAACCCAACAATGTAATAGGATTTCAGAGCCTTTTGGGGGCAACCCAATATCGGAGAAAAATTATAGCTAACTTCTCACTCATTGAAACACCTTTACATGCTTTGAAAAGCGTGAAACAAGTATTTTAGTTGAGATGAAAATAGAAGAAAGTCTTCAACACATTGAAAGAGAAAGCACAACACTAGTTCTAGCACTTCCGGATCTTATGAAGCCATTTGAGATCCAGATCGATGTAAGAAATTATGATATGGCAGCAGTTTTGATGCAAGAGGGTAAGTCAACTTTTTATCATTCTAAAACCTTTCCCAATGCAATAATTAACTATCCAACTTATCATAAAGAGTTGTATGCTTTAGTACAAGGCGTGAAGAAATGTAAGAATTATTTGATGGGTAAAGAAATGATTATTCATATTGACCATAAACCTTTGCAATAGTTATCATCACAAACCAAGCTATAATAAGCTAGACATTTTAGATGGATGGGATTACTACAAAAATTTCATTTTCTAATTAGGTATAATAAAGGTATATACAACAAAGTTTCATATACGTTATCAAGGCCTATTGCTAATGCATATGTTCATCTTAAGCATAACTCAATCATGCCTGAAAGGTATATTGAACAATATGCTCAAGATGACAATTTTAAGGATGTTTATGCAACTTTGAGTCAAGGAAATCATGTTGAAGACTTGGATTATCATTTTCATAACAAGTAGTTGTATCATCTTAGAAAGTTATGTGTTCCACAGGGTGACAGAGTCAATGTCATTAGGGAAGCCCACACTTCTATTACTGATGGTCACTTTGGTGTAGGCAAAACAATTTCTCGAATTCATAGGTATTGTTATTGGCCTTGCCTGAATGAAACTATTTCAAGATATTTAAAAGGATGTTCCATGTGTGCTACTCAAGCCAATCAACAAGAATCAAGTTTGTATACTCCGCTTCCTATTGCTTCTCGTCCTTGGGAAAGAATTTTTGGATTTTGTTGGAGGACTACCAGTGTCTATGAAAGGTCATGATCATCTATATGTTGTTGCGTATAGTTTCAAGAAAATGTGTGTGTTCATGACATGTAAGAAATAGGTACAATAGAACATACTTCAAATGTGTTCTTCCAAAATGTATGGGTTCACTTTGGATTACTCGCTTCTATTATTTCTTATCAATATTCTCAACTTGTCGGGATGTTTTGGTCATCTTTATGGGAACTAATGGACACCAAGTTGAAGAAGAGAACCACATTTCATACACAAATCAATGATGAGAGAGAACTAGTTAATAGAAATGTAGTGCATATTCTTTGAGGATATTGTGGTAAGCATCCTAAACTTTTTGATGAACATTTTCATTACATCCAGCATGCCTATAATCGTGCCAAGTGCTCATCTATGCAAGTATCTCTATTTGAAGCTTATTTGGGTTATTTGTCAAAGTCTCCTTTGGATTTTATTTTTGGTAAGGATATAAATGGATATAGTGATGCAGCAATCATTTAATTGAACAAATTCAACTAGCGCATCAAAGGGTACAAGAAAAGATAGAGAAAAGAAAAGCAAAGTACAAATGAAGGCATCAAAAACATCGGGTTGATCATGATTTCCATGTGGGAGATTAATTTTGGTTGTATATTAGCAAGGAAAGACTTCAAGGGGAAGGTAAAAATATCAGGTCAATCAAATATGATTCTTTCAAAATCTTGAAGAAGATAGGTAACAATGCTTTCCAATTAGGTTTTCCACCTTACATCTAAATTTATTTGTTGTGAATGTAGAAAACTTGAGACTGTTTGAGCCTCCAATTATCAATGAACATGAAGAGAATTTTCAGATTCCATATATAGAATAATTTTCTTCTCAATATTTAAATGAGTTTTAGGAAGACTTAATTCTTGACAAGAGAATCAGAATTTCCCACAGAGGCAATGTGGAGTATCTTCGAGTGGGTCTCAAAGGCACCAATCCAAGTAAATCAAGGTGGATTGAGATCAGAAAAGTGAGGGAGCTATACTCTCTATTACTTTCTAAGTAAAAATAGACTTTTGGTGGTCCAAAAGCTTCCAGTGGGGAGGAATGATCCATGGGATCAAAAATACGTTGAAAAATCAAATTACTAAAATTCTCCTAAAGACAATGAAAAATTGTAGATATTGTCCTTTTGATTTTAATGGCACTTGAAACACCTCAATCTGACACCGTATGAGATAGTTATCATGTTTTAAAGTTCTTGAAAAACAAACAAAAAGGCAACTTTCAAGGTTCGCCCCAAAGACCATATGATGACATGGCGTTGATGTCAACAAGTGACTATGCATTGTAGTTATTAGGAATTCCAATCATGATGTAACATGTGGCATGATCATACAGGGGTAGTTCGCATGTTTTAATTGGTTCATAGGTTTGATGTGGAGCTAATCAAGAGGTGCCACATGGCCCTATGAGAGGGCACCACGTGACCCTTGAATTTTGTGCAAAATTTGGTTATGGACCAACTAACCTCATTGGGGTTCAACCCCATGACCTCAAAAAACACAACTGAATGCCTTACCAATACGCCGCATGTTTAGTTCTTGTTATACATTGTGGGTGAGTAATATTTAACATGGTTGTTATGAAACCAACTCAAGAAAAAGATAGAAAAGATAGATCCACGCCTTAGAATTCAGCCTCTTCGAGGGGGCAACCTCCTTTACATTACATAAATGAACAATTAATTGATGATAATGCAAACCTCCTTTCCAATATATAGGAGTCTAAGGAGTCCAATATAAACCCAGCTGACGATAAAATAATAAATAAAGCACAAAAAATAACAAAGAGGGATTCTATGGGAGCAATAAAATAGGGGACAATAGGGGCACAACAATATTAATAAGGGGTACAACTACAATTAAGGGGTAATCACTAGTATTAACGGGACCAACAGGCCTCTCCTTCAAAAGAAGGTTTTCCTCATGTTGAGTAGTTTTGGATGCTTCTATATAAAATTCTCACCTCCATGTGGAATCTTCAGCCAGATAAGTTCTTCCCTTGATAAATAATCTGAAATTTGGATCGATTTCATAGCTGTCGAGTTCTTGTTTCTGTGACTGCTTCTGGTTCCAATATAATTTTTCCTTCCTCGTCAAGTTCTAGCAATATTGTTTGAACTCGGAGCTTATCGCCTATAACCTTACTTAAACATAAAAAATGGAAAACTTGGTGCAATCGAGAAGCTGCACGAAGCTCCAATTTGTATGCCATAATACCAATCTTTTGCAAGACCTTGTAGGACCATAATAATTTGGTGATAATTTATTATCCTTCTTAGCTTGCTTGAGGGACATTTGCTTATATGGTTGTAGCCTTAAGAATACCCAATCACCTACATCAAAACTTCTTTCACTAGATGTTGATCTGCATGCTATTTCATTCTATTCTGTGCCAACACGAGGTTATCCTTTAAGAGTTGGAGGACTTGTTGTTGATGTTCGATGTGATGTTCCACTGCTTGAACCTTAGAATTTTCTCTTAAATATGATGTGATGGATGGTACCTGATACCCATAAAGTGCCATAAATGGGGCATTTTTGTTGCTGTATGGAAGGAAGTGTTATACCACCATTCAGCCAGAGGCAACGCTTTGACCCATTGTGTCTGTTT